>BGZK01001132.1:0-203936 GCA_005406025.1 Eumeta japonica | reverse complement strand
ATCACCAGTATACCATAAAGTCCATATCACACGGCGAAACTTTCACATTAGTTCGCGTGTACAGGTGTTCGCGTTATTTGTCTAAAGAAATTAAGGTTCGCTTCGACCCCGAACAGGTTTAAAGCGTTTTCCGTGATTTTAACGGCGCAGCGCCAGCGGCGACCCCGCGCAGGCGGAAGGTAGAAAGCCGCTGTTTAAACAACGTAATCATAAAATTTACCGATTTCGTAGAGTTTCAGAATAAAAAAGCTTTTATAAGAATTGTTTACTTTGTTTATTAAAAACTTCTTAGCAATGTATATATCCTTTTTAGGATTTTCGTGTCTCTTCTATATTGTAAAACGCGAAACAAAATATTGTAATAATAGTATACATCTATTTGTTGTAAAGAGATTTTTTGAAAAAAATGCATCCTGTATCTATTTGTACAACCTACATTAATACCCGTGCCGTAGAGCAGAAGCATTCTCAAGAAGACGCTCTTACTCTGCTCTCACGCTGCCTGGCCCGATATGCGCTGCAAATGTCTTCGAAAGTTCTGGAGGACCCTTATCGAGATGTGAATGTGTTCACTTCACCGCTAAAGTAAATGATAAACAATCAATATTTCAATCTCGACATTAAATTAAAAATCACTTAGTAGTATAGGCCACGAATTTGAAACCGCGCCTTTTGCGGCATAGGTTTCGTGAACAGTGAATATGAATCTTTTTTGTGTCAGGTTTTTATCATCATCATTACCTATGTATTGACAATATCCGGCACCTAAGGCTTAACTTGCTTCCGAGGCTTAGACCTAGTAATTTAATTTGATTTAAATCAAATACTTATTAGTGATTTCGCCCGTCGTCAAAGTTCGAACCAGAAATAGGTAACTTTTGGTTCTAAGGCAACACTCTTGATCGCTCTGCCACCAAGTTCGTCGTCATTGCTTAACTGAAACTAGACTAACTGTTTATTTTTGTCTTGAACGCTGTATAACACGCTCACGATGGAGTAACCTGTAACTCCTGCTCAAACATATTTTTGCGAAATTCGCCTGACAGCTTTTTCTGCTATACCGCCATGTCGTGGGTATAATGCCGGTCATGTTTTATTTAATACTTTGACATAGTTTCGCGCCGGCGCACTGGGCGCCGCGACCGCCTTTGCGGTAAATGAGTTTCATTTTTGTACGTTTAAAGTTTTACAGCGTTATGTTTTAATACGCATAATTAATTTATCCAGGTCAATTTGCTTGTGTACTCGATCTCTGACTTTTCACTTATACGCCTGTAGAATTATGAGGTTCGCTACTCGCCTATATAATTAGGAATATTTTGGTTTTTACTCCGATTTTTCTCATAATTAGGCATTACGTGGAACTTTAATGGAAATGAATCAGCTATACTGTTCAAGTCAATTGATGTTGACCTTATTATTGAAAAATCGATAGAAGTATATCCTTTTGTCGTAGAATATTCTGACGCGTCTCTCTTATAAAAGTAAGCAAACGAAATATTAGTTAGTATTCGAAACCGCTCCGTTATAAAAAAAAATTGAAGCGAAGACGTTTCGCATTATCTTTCTAAACGTAGACGAGGCCGTTCGAGATTAACGTTTGTTTCCTAAAATAAACGTGACCTTTTCTATATATCTTTTAGATTTGTGGTTTTAGCACCTTTTACGTCTTTGCATCTTTTGAGTATTAAAAAAATATTAAAGATAGTTTGTCTACAAGGCGATGAATTTATAATAGCACTTAACTATTAGTTTTGGGATTGGGCTAAAATATATAACGTATATTGACGTACAATATTTAAATAATCTAGTAAAAAATAAATAAACTTATGTAGCAATAGCACAGATTTAAATCGCTGTTGTAATATGACTAAATTAGGACACCGATGTTAATTTACGAATGCTAGCACAAGCGCCATTATAAATCCATTTGACAAGTCGGCCATATGCAAATGTGGCTAAATACTTGAACGACATTCATTTACTAACTCTATTATTACATATAATTATATGCTCGTAGGTTACTGACGTAGAAAGGCCGACGTTATTTATTCTCTCGTAAGTTAGACTCGTAAATAATTCGTTCCCATGACAACAATAGGCAAAGAAAAACGCGGGAAACAAAACAAAACGTCGAAATCGTCACATTTTTATTTTTACTCGAATAACAATTGATGAATAAATAAATAGACAAACATACAAAGAATATTTTTTTTTTGTATCAATATAAGGATTGAAGTAATAAATGAAATATTGTAGTATTTTATATATCTATTTTTCGCGCTTTTTTAATGTTATAGTTGTGCTAAGGGAAGCACTTCTACACAATGGAAATATAAATGATTATAATTGGGTTATAAATCTCATTTTTAACGCAGGAGTATGGTTCTATTCCATCCCTGTATCATTGAGAAGCTATGGTGGGCGGGTGGATAAGGTTGCCTCTTTAAACTGGAAGGTACTGGATTTGAATCCTGATCACAGGCGAATTGGTTGATGGGTTTTTTAACTTAAATTAAAGTAAAGTACTCGCTCCGTGTCAATAACAATGTCGGTCTCGGACATTGTCATTAACGACTCATTGATTTTGGTGATAACATTTGCTAACAATTACCAATCCGTACTAGCCGATATGAACAGTTCTAGGTTCTAGTTCTTCAATCCAAAATGAAAAGTTTTTAGAAAGCGATGGTTTACACATTGACGAGAAATACTCCCCAAGTTATACATAAAATGTGTTATCGAATCGTTTTTATTACATAATTAACAATGATCGCCATTTAATTTTGTGCGACTTCAGTGTTAAATTACCACGCGATTCTAAGCTTTTCATCCGTCGTTTCGTGTTTAATCTGTCTTCCATTCGCAGTAGTATATCGAAGTAAAAATAGAGTGCGTTAGGAATGCGTTCGAATGCCAGGTGCAACGTCCGAAGTGCTCGGCTCGCGCCGACATTTTTGTTAGCTAGCAACACTGATCGACGTCGGCGTGAAGGTCAAAAAAATGGAAACCCTTTAAAAAATAGACGCCATTAGCATACAGTATTACGATTTGGATTGGTCAATATTTACAGTGGTGCCAACAAACAGTAATAATATTTTAAATTAAAAGTAAGTATATTAGACATATTACATATTTAATACATATATAAGCAGACTTACAAGCTTCATTTTCTTCGTCTGTGACCAAATTTAAAACTTAGTCTATATTTTTTTAAGTTTTTATATTTTTAATCCAAGTTAAATCGAAGGTATTCGTCCACGAAATCCTTTTTAGTAGTTATATAATATTTTTTCTAATTGTAACTCGAATTACTATTCAGAAGAACATAAAAATTTAATATCTATTATAAATATGAATCCCCAAACGTATTAATTCGTAAAGAGATCCAATATATTTACTTTAAAAAAAAACGCACCTCAGACAAACACGTTTGTAAACATGTACAACATGTACATATACATCTGTATCTTTAAAAATAATCTCTTGAATACCCAATATCCACAGCGCATACGGTAACAAAATATGCCCTCGCTAGTTCATTATCGATCCGGTAATACGATCCATTTAGATATTGCGTACCCACGTCATTCCCGCGGAGCCTCTTGATCATACTGTTTGTGTACACATTACGATACGCTTACGATTGTAATTGAATGCTAATTTCGAGAATGAAAATATTAAATAATACTTATCATTTATAAATACTGAAATGAAACGAAACTCGTATAGATTTAACTTGTTAGGCTTTCGACGTTGATAAACGATGCGTATTAATACAGCTTTAATCAATTTTTATCTTGCGAGATAATTTTAATCCTTGAAACTTTCCTTCAGTCGGTTTTGACATGTTTATAGTACGTGGAACTAAGGATAAAAAAATAAAAATTGCGTAAATACGTTATTTGCGATCACTTGAGAAACACCAAGACGTTGTCATGTCTTAAAACCTACCTTTTTCTCACATATATACTGAAATTCGTAAGACTGCTACTCCCAATTTTTCATCACTTCTGTTAACGTTCCGTAAAAAAAAGTTGTTACTAGATGAACGTGAACTTGAATACATGAAATATAAGACATAGACACAACTGTGTTTCGTTTTAGTTACGTTTAATAATAATTTTATAGAAAAATATTATTTACCTCGGTCACATGAAAAACATCAATTACGTATTAAAAATTAAAATTCCCTGCCGCATCTCTCTGTAAGTACGTTCATGCGAATTTCAACAATGATACTGAGGGATTTTCATTCAATTGTCACCAGTCGCCAGATTATAAAACCGTAAAAATTATATGAAAATAATTTTAAAATTATTCCTTTTAAACAGTTTTATGACGTCCATGACACTATAATTTAGAATAATAAAAAAAGGAACCTTTAATAACACTCGTCGTAAAACTTCAGTTCATGCTAGTCGCTTGTACAATAATCCTTATCAAATCACCTGCATAAGTTACTTTATACATTTTATGTAGATAAAAACAGTTTCGTAACGTTTTTCGTTTTTCAAGTGCTTTTCGTAAACGAAAAAATGACATTGCGCATCCCATCAACTAAATGGTGACATGTGGTGCACACACGCGAGGGCGCATGTGGTGACATCCGTAAATCCGCATCCGCAAGTGATCATCCGTAGCGTACTTTTTTGGAATACTGTTGTGCTATTATCTTAGATTTGATTTACTCAAAATTTAGAATGACACTTCAAATCACCACAGGTCATCACAGGTTATTCGGCCTTAGATACATAATGCTACGCTTGCGAAGCCGACGTGGGTCGCTAGTTCGCTATAATTTTATGGATATGGTCTTAAAATTTTGTCAATTATTCACATTTTATTTCCTCAATTGTAATCAAGTATTTAATTATCTGCTGAATTAATAAGTGGAATATAATAATCTAAAGTTAAATACCATTAAATCTGTTTTATTATAAATGGCAGAACATAAACTTTTTTAACAGTTAAAATTATCTAAAATTATGAAGCTTGCTCTAGAATTTAAGTCGACTGGAGTGTATATTGGCGATTTCACACGTGTTGACTAATTCCATGTAGGTGCAATTCGTTAGGTGAGAAGCATAGAAATAAGATAACATTTTATTTGAATAATAGATATTCTAGTCTTTTCTAAATGCTTTTTAGACCAAACCATAATTTTGTGTATCATATGCTAATTTGTTTAGGTATATAATTGCTGTACTTTATTATAATACCTAAATAAATAATTTAAATAAATCTCACAAGAGCATGTAAAGTCGGCCTAACGTAATCTATTGTCTATTATCCTATATCCATAGACAATGAACTGGTCATCGGTCGCGCGCGAAAACAACGTTGAATCCAAGCAATCGGACCGTTAGCGACACAATGGCGTCAGACAATGTGGGGCGCTCGATACGCGACGCTGCGGCATACCATAATATCGGTGACCATAATATTATTATAGTAGGTGGCGCATGTTGGAATAATGGCCATTGGTTAATTTTATAATCATTATTCTCACTGATGACACAAGAACTGTATTTTCTTTATCTTTGCGTCGGTTAGATGATGTAATTACTCATACATATGTTTTGGTGTGAAGTAACGGTGTTTAAAAGAGCGTATATTTTCCGATTTGCGGTTTCGAAATTTGTTTATCTAGGTTAAGGATATGCGTTTATGAAAACCTTCTGTCGTGGCCGTGTCATGTCCGTCGTCTGAGGTGATCTCGACAATCGTCGTCGGAGAAATTTTACTCATTTCATTATTTCTCTGAAAAATCGGTAATGTATGCGAATACCCAAAAGTGTTAGCTTTTTCATTACTGCAATGAAATGAGCGTTTTTAGTGGATTGCTACGGAAATCTAACCATCGTGTTTGGGTCTCATGGTGAAGCTTTACAAAAATTTTCTATATGTTTCCAGTGGTCGAGTAGATTCAGAAAATACCGTTCGTTCAAAAGTTTATACACATATGTGTATGGAATACAACGCGGCTTGTCATCAGGATTGCGCCCGTAATTCTTATGAAAACTTTAATAAAACTCGGCACACTTATTTTTCAGGCGATCACCTTGAATAAATATGAAGATAATTCGGTCGTTTAGTTTAGAAATGGTAACCATTTAAAATTTTCGAAATACCAAATAAATGCTATTTCTGCGTCTTCTTCGTCGGGTAACTTTTAAACGATAGGATTTAGCTTAGTTCTGGGAAATTTTTACATTTATTCACACAATTGGATATATATATTGGATATATATTATAACAGGGAGAAATCTACTTTCATTTTGGATCCCGAATGGCATTGTTTTGAGCTAACGATTCTACTATTCCTAAAAAAACAATTCCCAAACTAACAATTACTAAATTTAAATGATGACAGTCGAGTAAGTCATGATTAGGCATGTAAAAATGGGTCATTTTAAGCATGCTGTTGCGAGACAAACCAAAATCTAAACCGGTAGCATCACGAGGCAATAGCATTAGCTGTCAACATCACAGTGGTGGAGATGTAAGCGCTGAGAACTATCTCATGATCATTAGTAAAGTAAAGATTATACATCATATTTTTTATTTGCTACAGCAGTTCGAGTCTGCTCCGTTGACTATGTTCATATACTAATTGTAAGTATTTATAACTTGTACTCGCGATTGAAGTAAAATCTTATCATAAATATGTAATAAAATAATAGAAAAGATATCGCTTAACATTAAAAATTAAAGAATTCATACGCTCTATGTCCACCCGTGCGGAGCCGCGAGTGCAGTTATTTATTAATAAAATGATTATAAATAAAATAACAGATTAACAGCAGCTTTTACGTTATTAAAATTACGAAATTAGACTGAATAATATGACCGGTATTATAGAGAATAACGAATTTCTCAAAAACTAAGAAATCAAGATAATCGTTATAAACTATAGAGTTCTTTGATCCTGTATTTTTCATGACATGATCTGCCCCGTTAAGACTTTTATTATGTATTTATTCAATTAGCAATAATTGTTCAATACTAGGTTCAGTATATCTTAAGTTACTAAACCAAGATTAAAATTTTTACTTTCAATGTTTATTTTCCAAAAAATACCCCTGTGAGAGACGGACGTATAGTATCGTGAGTATTACATATCAATTAATTTACAATTAAGTTTCTGTATAGGTTAAATTAAAATAGGTACATATAAAGTTTGCAAAAAAAAATTTTTGGTGTGTGGTTGAAAGGTCGGCAAGGGTCGCTCTAGAAAATCCTATGCAGGCCATATTGGTAGCATATTAAATAAGGGCTAAATTTTAAGCATCCTAAATCGACGAGCACGCATGAGATATTGACGGATGTCAGTGTGTACCATGTGGAAATCTATAGTCTCTGCCTACCGATCTGGGAAATAGGCGTGAGGTTTATATTATTATTATTATATAAATTATTTCAAGAGTTCAGTACTGTAACGCGAATTCCGCATCTAAGACTTGGGACGTAGTAAAAAAATTACGTAATATCGCGCAGATACGGCAATTTTTCGTGAGATGCGGCAACGTTAAAGCGGCCGCCGTTTGCTCTGCGGCTCGTTATCGCGCCTTCGCCCGAATAAATATTTGCGCTGTTAATCCGGGGTTCGAGGACGTGCGGAGTGCGCTCGCGCGGCGCGACGGCCCTTTTGTCTTGGGCCGAATCCATCTCGGAACACGGGTTTGACATTAATATTTTTTTTAATAGCATGCCCCAACTGCTGGTTCGTCGGCGAAAGGAATACTCGATGGAGCCAGTGTTACATGTTTGAGTGCCTGCCGCTACGATGATAAAAGTAATATTTTATGACGTTTTATGAATGAATGAGTTTGATTTTTATAGAGTTATCGTCGAATGGTACAGCTCTTCGAGTTCCATTTCGACAATAGGTGAATTGTTGATGAGTTTGAAACCGATGAGTTTATAACTGAAGTCAGTTTAAAGCACTCGCTGCGCGCCTCCAAGGGCACTTGAAGCGGTCAGTCCGGACGATGATCGCGATATCATGATCACGACAATGGCCGTTAGCAGCCCCCGAAGGGCACTAGGGTAGGTCTAAGTAGGGGGGGGGGGTTATATTTAAGACTAGTAGGGTAGTGAGGCGTATATTTAAAGGTCGTTCTCCTGAACTAAATACACCTAGCACTACAACAGTGAGGGTAGTTGGCTTTTTTTATATATATCTCACTATTTAGAACTTTGTGAAACTGTGTAACGAAAATGTTATTACATGTAAATATAACCATAATACAAAACATTTATATAGTCAGTTATAAAATAAAATACACAACAACTTGTAGTTTTGTAAAAAAATTCTTTCGTTTCCTAATGATTCTTAATTTTGATTTAACTTTTCGTTAGCATATCTAGCGTGTTTACGTATTTTATCAACAAACATAAATAATATTTCTCATATAAATCAATTATTATCTTCCTCAAGGTATTATAAGAGTTGGTGATTACAAAAAAAAAAAATATAAATGAGGGATCGGAGTAATTTTACAAATAGGTGTAATAAGACAACTCTGGTCACTTATTGGCATTTAAGGCACCTATAATTCAACAAATCATTAATATACTTATAATAAAATAATATAATGATATGAAACTATTAACTACAAACAAGCCGACACCTATTTATTTTATGAAAATCTTTAGCTTATAGCATGTAATACTATATGTCTAGGTTTACATAGGAACGAAGTTTATCTAAAGTCACAATAACAAAATATTACGATTTCAATGGCCAGAGGCGGCGAGTACTTCATGTGTACATTTCGATACCTTCACCCGATCAAGGTCGATCGGGGGAAACGAAACGGTGCACGGAACACTAATCAAGATATCTGTCGGCACGTCACTAGCTATTATAAAGGTCGTTTCACACGAAGAGGCGTACGCGGCGCGTTCCTACGCCCATTGTGCGGCCCACGGATCACGCGCGGTAATGACTATCCTTTATCCGGCTCGCATGGGCACGAAAGAGACGCGATTGCATCCGACCGCCTCGCGTCTAAATGCGATAATTTATGCGTCGAATTAAACCCTTTACGAGCGCCATTTGTCGGGTACGTCGACGGAATGTCAAACTATAACTGCGCCGTGTCGTGTATGGTTCTCGGTTAGGTTGCGCTTAATAAGCGTACGTCGACGACGGTCGACGGTGACACGAGTCGTACCTAGAATTTTCGGAAAAGTTCTGTGAGTTTTGCTAAGTTGCCGCTACTTGAATTACGGGAAAATTAGGCTGTAAATTTGTGAGTGACGAACGGGCGGACCACCAGACGGTGAATACAAGAAGATACTGTGTTAATCTCGTGAATAACAAAAAATTCCAGTGGCCCACTCCCCTCGGATGTTCTAATTTTTTCTAAATGTTCCTAAAACGCCGAGTTTGATTTAGTAACTCCTTCGAGGTTAAGAGTGTCCATAGGCGGCTGCGATCACTTTTTCTTTGAATGTCTCGAATGCTAATTTGCCGCCTTGAATGCCATAATAAAAATGAAATTAAAAATCACGAATGTGTGGATTTATCTACATATGTTAGAAATTATGCTTTTGGCTTATAAATCCACGACGTTAAATTATTAAAACGTATAAAACAAAAGCTATCATAGACATAACTCTATGACACGCAGAACGCACTCAGTAATGTTTTAGACGACTATCAATATTACATTAAATTAATTAATTAAATAATAAAATTATAATACATTGTAATGAACCTTTCTCCTTATGCAACAGTAGTACTTATTCTGGTATCACTCGCAGTTAAAAAACCAGTTGAATTTTATAGCATGCTGCACAAATACTATAAAACTTCACCCTCAACACGTCTAAATAATGACCAGTAACTCAATGCAATAAAAAAAATGACTCTGAATTGGACGTGCGAATATACGTTTTTGCAAAATAATATCTCTTGGTATTTATATTTCCATAACACAATCAAGAGTTGCTGAGTAGAAACTCAATATTGTGTTATCAAACTAAAAAAAAATGTACACGATTTCTTATATGGTCTAGTCAAACGACGTTCGTAAGCGTTTACGATTCACAATAACCATAAAGTACAGAATTCATTCCTCGAAACATGTTTTGTCTACATAAAACTCATGTTTGTCCGTCTTGTCATAACATCTATGGGATTATCTATTCAGTATCAAGGTCAGGACACGGCGTGAATATTCATAAAGCCACTGGCGCGAGTGCGAAACGGCTGAAACAACACTAATAGAGAAATTAAAACGTACGATTTGTTACATTTAACGAACGCAAAGATAAAAATACAAAATGGCCGCATTTACATATTAAAATGGACGCGTTACACGGCGTCCGTGTTTTTAATCGTCGACTTTTTAAATATTCATATTCAGATACGATAAGGAGATTCTTCCATTAGAATCGAGTATCAGAAGAAATTAGTTTATAAATAATGGAGCCCTCGTCTCGTGCCGTGCGCTTGCGCGCGCCATTGGCTGACGTAATTTTTACGTCACGAAGATACTGGTTACATCGTTTTAAGTCAACAAAATTGAGCCCCAGGCTGATAAGGCGACCAATAAAATACTAATCGGTTTCGTATGGAATTTCTTAATTATAGACTGCGATTTAAATTAATTCATAAACAATATGGTCGACCCGGATTTGTCAGCTTGTCCATGCAATATAATATATATATATTATACGTTATTGCTCTTCTTCGAAATGCCATATATCTATAAAATGATCCTCGGAATAATTTCAATGGCGGATTTGATCTTACGAAAAGTTGACTACTCAGCTATGACCCCTAGTTAAGACTTTAAGATTAACTTAATAATAGAGAAGCAGTAATCTTTAATACAATCCCAAAATATAATACCATTACACAGTTTAATGCAACGAAGTAATTGCGCTTAATCGCTTAGATAATTCCACGTAATTAGTGTCGGTTTTACACACACCTGCCTTTTGTGGACAAGGAGGAGCGGTCACGACCCGCGAGTAGACGCCGATACGGCGCGGCGGCCGAAGGTCGTCCGATCAAAAACCGATTGGGCAACCGCGGCCGGCGTGTTGCCGATGCGAAAAGAAACGCTGTTATTCGAAAGGGAGTCATAACACGAGCGCCGATAATCGGGTCGCATAAAATATAATAGCGCGAGTTTACGCCTCCGCGCGAACGCTGTAGGGTTACCATGTGTCAGGGGGTTGCTGTGCGGCGTGTGCCCGCCAGACTGTAGAAGTTAAACATGTATGTCAGTTTTATTATAAAAAAAAAAAACCCACGTCTGTCTTACAACAGCTCGCCGATGAGCGTAGCATTTCCTTAAAAAATTACCTCTTTGTCTTGTATGAATTTCCGAATAAGGTATTAATGCGTAAAAATAACTCAAATTACAACGTTATTGCTATGTGTCATCACGAGAATAGCCTGGTGACGTCGCATTTTAAATTATTTTTGTTAAAGCAAATGCTTTACAGTTAGCAAAAGATGGTTAAAACTGAATAAAGGGCAATCAAAGACGTTCACATCGATTAAAAAATATACTACAGAAATAATTTTTAAAACTAATAATGTTGTGTCCTATAACTATGGAACACCATAGTTCGGTTTAAGCATTCTGCGTCCAAACCTGGTAGAATAGCTTCTGTGTATCTATGAAAATCACTGTCACAAAAATCACATTTCAAATTTATTAAAAATATAATTAAACATGAGATAGATCTTGACCAGATAATTTTGCACCTGCGAGTCTTAATTTAAAGGCACACAAAAATGTTTTCTAATCACAAAATAGGACTTTTAAAAAGATTTTTTGCGAAAGCTGACCTGCGTTGAGGACATTAACTACTCTCGACTTTAAGAATATATATACATATGCACTTATTTTTTGCAGTATTTGGTGACAATGAATGTGAAACAGAAGTAAGTATATTGCTTTGAACTTTTTAATGGAAGAAATAGAGCATAGCTTGAAAATAGATTTTTCGCCGGCAGGGAAAAGTTGGCTTGGAGTTACGACCTTCTTAATCTGGAACATTGAAGAAATCGTTTCAATTTGGTCGAATGCCATTGCAATTCCCATTTAGAAAATAAGGGGAGAAAACTAAATGATGTTATGACTAAATAAAACTAAGTAAATAAAGGTAAAATATAAAACAATAATAAATGTCATTAAGAATTATTTATTAAGGTTTTCATTTGTTGGTTGAACGTATCGACTACATTCACTGATATTAAGAGTAACATTTAGCTTTATAAAATACATCGTAATTTGCAAAATATACCCCTTGTCTTCTAAATGGTAGTATTTTTCGTTTCCCAAAACGTTTTTTCGTCTTTGACGACTGTTTTTGGTTATTGTGACAATTCCATTGATATCAGTGAATATCCTTAAAATGAAGAGGACTGAGAAATAATCTTTCCAAAATGCAATCTCAATTTATATCGAATGCAATACGAAGTCAGTAACGTAACCTTTTCTACAAATGTGTATGACGTCAATGGCATCGTCATCGCTGCTGCTTCGATGACACCTTTAAATGGGTTTTCTCGAATATCGACGACTTCTCGAATATCGATCAAGACTTCTAAGCCGAAATTCGGCTGCCCATGAGGATTTCGTATTTGGAAAGTTCCGAACAACGTGGTAAAAGTTTGTTGCCATCTGTTGGTTTTTAAAACTTAAACCGGTCGATGTGTGCACAAAGGTCCGCATGGTATGCCTTTTCCACACGCCGCGAAGGTCAACACAAGATATATGGATACGCCGTGACTGTTCGACATTGGCTAGGATCGTGATAGATACGAAATATTGCATTATTTAACCCTTAGTCTATTGTGCAAATAATTATATTAATGCATAATTTACGATTATGGGTGCGATTGGAATACAATTTGTTTTCGATTATATTTTATTTTCATGGATATAAAATGAAATGAAACATTAAAAAAAGTCGTTAAAAACTAGAGTAATAATAGATAGCTTTCACTCATTCTTCTTTCTTTTTTTTTCAGCAGATTCGCTCGCACTATTTGATAAATCTTCTCATTTACATTTGATTCGATTACATCGACCCTGGCAATGGTCGTCAATGTAACCAATAAAATGGTTTGAAAACACGAAGATGGCATAACAAATGTCATCGCCGTATTAAATTATTGCATCTATATAAAAAAAAATGGATAATCGAAATTTCCCGGCGACACATGGCAACCCTACTGTCAGCAGTAATTTTGAAATTGAATTAACCGGGTGTAAACGTGCTTTCGCAATAAAACAGTTGAAAATTATATACGATTAACGTTGCATAGTGAGGTCGTTGTATACCCACTTAGCCGGCGTAATCTCAACACGGGGTATAAGTACTAATGTCTAGTAAATAAGTAACTTAATGCTTACTAAAACGAGTTACATACAAACGAAACGTGATATGTATTTGTGCTTGGTCTTTTATTCATGTTAATTCTAAACATTGTAAAATATATAATGACCAAAAGAAATACAAGATTGATATTTCATTTAATTTATCGACGTGACCCTAATTACGCGATATCGTTTATTTCATACCTGAATAACAAATAGTTTTAATTTAAATTGTAATATGGTAATTATGCGTGATATCATATCTCTGTTCATCAATTTAATGCCTTGGCATATATGCTATCATTGTATTTATTAGACTATATAGATCACTTTTTTGTTTAAATTGTAATATGAAGCATTATAGTTCTAAAACTGGGCATTTAGGATTACTTTTTAATCTCAACTCTACAGAATTTTCTTGTGTATTTAGCGTTTTTCTTTTTGTAATAAAAGGTGAAAAGAAAGCTTTCATTAGAACTAAAATATTGTACATTAAATAATTTATATATGGTAATTAGTTAGCGAAGTTTGGATTTTGTCGTTTTTTAACGATTAATAAAATGTAAAACAAATTACAACTTCCTAATATACCTTAAATTTATGGAAAAATTATATGGGAAACACCAAACTGATCGTATATTTAAAAAAGTTCCAATTTTAAGCACCCGAAACCGACGAGCTTGCATTAAAAAATGCTTGGATGTCAGTGAAGAAAGAAAAATATGCAAAGATGGATCATGTGGAGATCTATAGCCTCTGTTTACCCTTCTGTGAAATAGGCGTGAGGTTATATCATTATTTTTATATATTAATTTATTTATTTGAGAGAATATATAGCGTGCGTTAAGGTACATTTTTAACTTGCAAAACGGCAACACTTCATAAGAAGTTCTCTTTCAACTCGAAAACTTGTAATTTCAATTATGTTATCCACATTTATGGTTATCGATCAGTGGAATCAAGTATACATGCCATACTTGATTCCATCCATGATAATGAGTAATTTCCATTCAAAATCATTCACGTTTTCTGGTACTTTAAATTGAATGGAGTGTATTAACATGCTACAATGTTGCAGTAATAGGGAGATATTCTTTATATATTCATTTCCCGTTCACTACTTTTTAAAGTTACTCTGTATCTAATATTGCCCAACATTACAATACGATTTTATGATAGTACTACTCAAATAATTACCACACTGGTACTTATCAGGGAATTGTGGTTTTAATCCTAATAATTAAGTTTCGTTTATCGAATATAAAAATGTTTTTTTCTTAATAGCGCGAATAATGATAATTGTGTGCGTGAAATGAAAATTGTGGACAACGAAATTATTAGAATGGATGGACTTATTGCAGGTCTCATTAAATATGTTATGTTGTTTCATTATTCATTTACTACAACGTTATTATAAAAATAATTTAATTAGACATAAGAAAATACCGATTATTGTTATTAGCACACAATATTTTAAAATAACGATAACTAGACTAATAAATTAGATCAAGCCAGGACCGCCATGAAGTCGTGTCTATTTGACAGCATTCTTTTTAACAGGACTCGCTGTCAGTTTATATTTTTGGCGGGAAACACAGCGGCCGCGTTCGGAAATCCTCCCGGGCCCGCCTGCATCGGATTTCGTCACACCGTCGCTGTCACGCTGCATCGATACATACCGACGATTCCGAACGCGCGCACAACGCGACGATTATCATAAAATCGTGTTTGTATTTTCACATTGTTCTGCCGGTTGTCGGTTTCGTCGCGGGACCGGGCGGCGGCGCGCGGCGGCGTGTTCTCGCGTTGACAATTGACAATCGGCCTTTTGTAATATAACGACGTATACGCGTAGGCATTCCTGCAATGAGATCTTTTATCGGTGCCGATATCGTATTCGAGATGGCCGCTCATAATGTTCGAGTGGTAATTAGGAATCACGTTTGAAGACACTTGATATTAGAATTAACATTTTAAATAAGTAAGAGAAAATCAATTAAATTACAGGGCAGATTGTAGTTGTTTTCCTTGTGTCACGTTACCGAGACACGCCCTCCCGCTGTCCTTTCCTTTCAGGCTGAGGGCCTCGAACCCTAAGCCCTTTAAGTTGGCCCAGTCAACGGCTGTTAACGACTATCGTCGCCAATGCGATGATATCGATCGGGACCAAAGGCTTAATGTGCTCTCCGAGGCACGAAGCGTGTGGTGTAAAATCCGTTGTCTGTGGTCAGAATCGAACCCGGTATATTCTGATCCGAAGTCGACGCTCTTAACTAAACCGCCATAATTAAACACGACCAGCTCACATGACCGATTTCACCTTAAATAGGAAATTTACTGATATGAAATTGTATGTAGAAATTAATACTGTACTAGGGATTATAATAAAACTATACATTTCACTCTTTACCAAAAAGCATGTAAACTTCAAAATTTGTTTAGTAGTTTTAAGGACAGTGTACAAAATCACACAAACGAATTTCAGCCGGCGTCGGTACCGTGTGCATTGCATGTTTGTATTTTGCATATTGGAGGGACGCGGTCGGCCCACGCGCATCGGTCGCGCGTCCGCCTGTCGATCATACGTAACGTCTGTTTTACGCGGCGCCGATAGTTGGACTTGTTGGTATCGTGAGTGGCGCTGTTTGTTGCGAGTCGAAAATGAATTTATCCATAAACGAAGGTAACTTTGCGATTTTTCTAAACAACTTGCTACTACGTGTCGACATACATTTTAAAAAGGAATTCAACTAACTGTAAAACTTCTTCATAGTGTTCTAATCGATTTTTCGAATATTGTTACTATTGAAAAAGATAAAAATTAAAGATATCTGCGAAAATCACACAGACAGAGTGCTGCTATACTAATTATAGTGTTACTATGCCACTTAAAGTATTTAAACTTATTTAAGATCGGTACTAAATAATTTTAAATGTTGTTTCTGCAAAGGAAGACGTTTTGAACCAAAATCAATACGACAGGTGAAAATACGTTTGCACAGTTCGCGTTACATATCACATTTTTCGTAAATAAATATTACTAGGATTCGAGTCTTTGTATGATGACTATCAAATTTTTATTTCATTTAAAAAAAAACATATCAAAGTTTTGCAAATCTCTTCGTTTTCCTTCAATCTACAGTACATATTACTACAATCTACAATCTATTGTGCAGTATACAGTATGGTGAAGTAATATTTGATGTTCATAGCAATTTGAAAAGTTTGTTATGGAAAAATCTTAAATAACAATATTTCCTTTTACGTAGTTTTATTTAGCAATCCACACGATACCCCTGAGAAAAAAAAAAACGTTTTTAAAATTTCCATTCCATCCACACAAATTAATCTCTTTACGTGCAAATACATTCCTTTTATTTATAACCACATTTGGGCCGCTACTTTATATAAATAAACAGAATCGCATGAAAATCAGATTAGTATCTTAAAATACATTTTATTATAAAAGCGAGATAGTGACATTATAGATATAGAAATGTCTATACTAGTGTCCATAGTAATACAATATTCCCATTTAAAGAAATATGCTTTAATTTTCAATTTTCACATAATTCCGCGAACAGTCAAACGACAAAACAGACAATTTGACATTATAGGTTATTGCAAATGACAATCGTGAACGAACATTTTTATATCATTATTAATCTGCGCTCAGTTTCAATAGATTGTAGTCCCTTAAATATCTGATTTTGGCTCAAATATGACAAACGATATAATGTTTAAATAGTCATAATAAAATTAGGGAACTAAGATTTTTTCAAGACAATCATTTACATATTGTGACGTATTTATTCAAAATGTTGGGCTCCTTCAACTTCCTAACTCAAACAGTTAATTATGAGCAATCAAATTTTATTAGAACCATCAATCAGTAAATATCGTTATCAATATGCCTCACTTTCGGTTACATTTACAGCTGATAGTAATGAAATTCGTATACATTCGAGGCCATAGGGAATTGCAGGTCTCTTTGCAGCACGGATGAGTTTAGTCGTTAACCTACGACGAAAAAGTAAATAAGAAGATTGTATCTGACTATGATAATCGACAAATGGTTTTTATAACTGGCAATGCCACCTAAATTTGTTTTTTTTTTTTATTGCAAACAAACAGAAGAACCATCAGAGAAATATAAATAAATAGAGTAAACAAATGATAATAAATAAATAAAGAGTAAATGATCATCGCCGCCCATGGATGCTCGCTACCCCAGAGGAGGCACAGTGCGTTGCTGGCCTCTTGAATAGGGTATCTAATAGAGGTGTGATGGCCTGCCGGAACACTCACTCACTGGACGAAACCCAACAACAGAACCTGCTACTTCACGTCCATATTCTGTGAGAGTATAGTATTTCACCAGTAAAACCGGCCAGATTTTGTGTTGCAGCCAAGTCGGCTATAGTATAGCTCTACTCACACTAAAAATAATAGTAATATTTATATAGCTCGCAATAAAAAATATTAATTATTCGAAGTATTCTTCCTGAAACTGTAACATTTTTGTACTAAACGTCATAAGGAATTATATATATTTTTCTTTGGATCAAAGACGGTCTTTGTGTCGATCATTTAAAGAGCAACGCTTATGTTCGTGATTTCGTAAACGGCCGTAACAAATTCAATGCTGATTTTTCAAGTACGGTTATTGTTGTTCCGTTTTTCTTCGTCGAGAAAAAGATAGCCCGTCTATTTGATATTCCTGAAATATTCTCGATATTAGAAACGTAGAAAAAGTCTTATTGGCCACAAGGTTTGACGGCGTACCTCGCCGCCAATAAACCTTTTCTTACCTGACTAAGACTTGGAGATTTAATTCCATCACGGAATACTTTTTTAATCTGTGGTCATACTTAAACCATTAAAAGTGACGTTTTGAAAGAAATAAACTATTCACACAATACGTTATTGACCCGATATAGTACGAAGAAAACTTGAACCGATCGTTCAGGTGTATGACTAGATACTGTTATACTTTTTACTGACAGTAAGTATACGTTAATATCGTTTGCTCATTTATCAGATATATGAGAAATTATATTTATTGTTCAATAAAATAAAAACAATGGGTTTTTACAATGAAATTCGTCAGTCAACCTTTGAATTGTTTACAGAACAATAAATAGAATTAATGTTAAATTTAATTCTGTGTAGTCGGATCGCACTAGAAAATAACTTAGTTTTGCGGTCAAAGGCGCGGTATGAGTTGTCTCAATGGCAGCAGTGTGCGGTTTTTAGAAACTCGCATGTTCTAAAACTGCTTTGTTAAGACATAAATAAACAGTTATGTTTATATACGTGTATCACGTAAACGTAGCAAAATAAATGTTTCAACACACCATTGAAATTTATATTAATTAATGCATAACAAAAGACAAAATATTACACATTTAAATTCGCACAAACTTAATATTACAAATATGCAGTTTTACAACTAATTCTAATATTTGTATCAATTATATTATTATTATTTTTATTAATAACAATCCGTATTACGTGCGATTACTGTACAATAGTTATATACGCTTGTTGGGAACTATAAACGTGTTTGTAAACATTGGAAGGTCTTTACCCACAAGTACATCTCATGACTATGTTTTCACTTACCGCGTCAAAGCGGCAGATAACTGGAATTTCAACTATTCGCTTTGGCTTACATAAGTTCAGTGACAACTAACGAAATTTCTTTATCTCTTCGAAAGTAGGAATGGTTATCTCAACACTTGTTTACAGAATCTTATCGTATGGCGACAGTGTCGTCGCTTCTCAACAGAACTGTATCTATTTGAAATAGACGAAGTACGTTGCAGTATGCTTTTTTGATATTCCAGTAAAAAAAGGACTTTTAAAAGGTAAAAATATATTTTAAAATAAACTAAAATAATTTAGTAACAGTAAGGTAAATGTATAAAGCCGACTGTGCGTAATTTGCACACAGACGTGGTTAATTGATGGCGTGACTTGCTTATTCAGTTTTATATACTTCTTTAATTTTAAATGAAACATGTTGAAGAGTTCTCTTCTGAAGATACTATCCAGATTTTAGCGCTAGGTTTTGATGTCATTATGTTATAACTTCAAAAGTAAATACCCTTAGAGATTTCCAATTCATGTTATTAATATCGATGAGCATTCTCGCAAGAGATAATTATGGCGGCAACATCAAGTTATTATTAAAATTACTATGTATCAGCATAACGTATTCATTCATCGCTCTTAATTGTCAAAAGGAGTATTAGCAAATTCGTGTTTATGGTTTTAAGTATGTTCTATGTTTATACCTACATATTCAAGAATTCCTTACAATGAAAAATTTCACTATCAGCATGAGATCCTGGTAATCATATTGTTGCTTTGTCGTCGGATATACATTAATATGCAAAATTTCAATGTGGTAATGTTAAGGGTTGATATCGTTTTCGATCAGAATTACTTCCAGAAAAATAATAGTAACTCTGTTGTTTCCTTTTGTACTATTCAGTATATTTATTAGTGTTTCATATATTTTCTTTTCGATTCGAAACAAAATATAGTTATTTTATACACAAACTGAAATAAGTTTAACTGTAAAATTTGGTACTATTTTAACAAATTTCACTAAATATGATGCATGTACATTATTCATTCAGCGTCATTTTTATTGACAATTCTTTTATAAAATTAATAGGATACCTATTTGTTAATAATCAAAACGATGTTTAAAGAATTTAATTCTTGAGATATATATAGAGTAAAATTTTATACATTCTTGATCAAATCAGTTCCCAAGATCAATCATACGATCGAAGTTACGGTGTCTGACATACATATCAATACGGAGCAATCGACGTTCAATCGACTTTGCTTAATGTCCCATAGCAACATTGTCACAAATGGTAGCTGGTCGTATGCAGTTCAGTAGCTAGGGTTGCCAACATACTTTACAAAAAATAAAGTACACCTGTTTTAAAAGGGGGTAAATAAAAAATGCAATTTTATAAAAATAAGCAGTTTTATTTTTAATTTTTAAAACAGTATTTAGAAACGTAAATTCATTTTTTACATATTCCTTTTTCTATTGAAAACTATTAGAACACTAAAAGCAATAATATAATATTTATTTTGTTTGTAGATAGAAAAGATATTTTCATCTATTGAATCGTTAATTACACTTTCAAGGACATTAAATGTAGTACTTGTGAACTTTGTGCCAAAACAGTGAGAGTTTCTCTTAAAAAGGTATTTTAGCGTAATCTCCTAGATACGTAAATTAAACACAGCACAATTCCCTATTTACAGTTCAGTTGACAGCTCTATAAATAGCCATCAATAGCCTCGTCTTGTATATCAAGTGAAAAGAAACCTGCAGAATATAAGTATTTTCTTATATTACAAGCCTTGCGAAGTCTTAAATTAAAACTTACGAGACAACCACTGCAGGAAAACATGTTATCGCCTTATATATACTTTTATCTATTTATAATTTCATAGCTTTTCCGAGAAATGTATTACATATCTAGAAAGATCATGGTCATCGAGGATCAGGAAAAAAGTCTAAAAATGATTCAGTTTAATTTTTTCCATCTCGATTGTCAAACAATGCAAAATAAACTTTGAACAAATTGTTAATTATTATGTTTTTAGTTACGCTATACTGTTAGCAGTAATGTAGAACTGTGTTCTTGGGTATTCGGAGAGAAGATAAGTCGTTATCAGAATGGCTACTTAGACGTTTAAATACCACAAAATTTATTGTAAAAATGAGTCATATACTTTTAATAACGACGTATAATCCTTCAGTTGTTTTAGGTCAATTTCAGTGCGTTTCCCAGTAAGAAAAATAGGTCAAACCACACGAAGTATTATTACTGTACTGGGTGTTTATTACTCATAAGCGATTAGTGTCAGTGTTTATTTTGAATTGTATGCATATTCCTACATTCCCTTCTCTTCTTTTTTTAAATTTTAGTTATTATAGAAGGGAATTGTAAAAAATATAGTTGAAACACGAATAATAGAAAAATATTACGCAATTTATTACAAGAAAATGGAAGACGTAATACTTGAGCGTTCTTTTCCGTTGTCAATCTGTCGAACTATCCGAATATTGAAATTTTTTTATCTTTAAAAAAGATATTTAACAACTGAATTTTGTAATTTTTTAAATTCAAAAATTTCTTAATCTTTAAAATAAGTTTGTAATACACATAAAATTGAGAATACCTAAAATAAAAAAAAAATCGTTAATTTTCGACGTTTACGTTTTTATAGCAATTTTGTTGCTATTATACGAGATAATCGACATTTAAAAAAATATAATATTTATGATCAGCTTTGGTTATAATGTCTAAGAAAAAAGTAGTTAGAGGTTCAGGAAACTTCACGAAAAGTGTAAAATAAAACTATCGGCCACCATAACTTTATTCATAAAAAAATCGAAAATCTTTTCCCTTGAAGGGGATTTGTTTGATAATTCTGAAAATATTCACAGATAATTTAGACGACAGTACAAGATTACTTTCACATTTATACAAACTGTACATTTATTATGATATGTACAAAAACAGTCTAACATGAATGTCATCATTGACCTAGATTTGATTTTGTGTTTATACAAAAAAATTCTTGACAAAACGTGCCAATTTCATTTTATTAAATTAATACGATATTGACAATTTTACACACATAATGTTTAACTTTGGTAACCATTATTTAATGTAATTATAAAAAACCTTATTTCTTTACTAAAATTTTCCTCCAAAAGCATTTAAAATTAATTTGAATAATAATATTCATTTATGGTCATTAAAAACTGTACTACATTCTGTAAACGTATCTAGGACAGTAATACTATGTTTTTCTATTCGACGCCTTCTCATATTTCGTATGTCAGGTGCAGACGTGTTTCAAAGTTGTGGTCTTACGTCACTAGCGGATTTCCGATTTATCAAAGCACAATCTTCTTTGTCTATTGTGTGATCCTTAACAATATTATTAGCGTGTAAGGACAGATTCACAAGTGAGAAACTAAATACAGACACTCTAACACATGATCACCTTGACTGTTATGAAATGTTAAAGACGGTGAAGTATTACGTGTAATTTGACATCGGTCTGTGGCCTATTTTGTAGAAATGTGCGCCGCACGCGCATTACCCTTGGATGAGATACGTTCACAAAAAGAAAAAGTGTTGAATTTACGAAGTCGGCAATTGCAAATTAACTGGTTGTCATACAAGTACGAACTCGGTGCGTAGACAGGTATGCGACCTCGGCGCCCACTTCCCCTTAATTATTTGGAATTGATCATTTACATTTATGCATTTCTATGATGTTATATAAATATCATAGTGATTAAAAAATTTCATATTTTTAAACGTAGATAGACGTGATATAAATTTATCGGTATCACTTAAGTAATAAATACGTATAATTATAGATATTTTTAATATAAAAAATTATACGTTTTTGTATGAAATGTATACTGGAAGTTTAAGCAAAAATAGTGAATAAAATAAAATTTAATCAAACAACGCTGTTTATATGTGTTTTATGTATCACTGCTATTACTGCTAGATGTAGACGTCGTTACTTCTATGTAATTGATCATTTAAAATCATCTTCATAGCATTATCAGATTCGAATAGGATTCAAAATGTATCCTTTGAAATAAAAAAGCATAAATCAGGAAGAAAAAATTAAGCACATACCTGATTGAAAGAATTCATTTAAGATTACCTTTAATATCTAACGCTGTGTTGTGCCTTTGCCCTAATAAAAGATTAGTTATAAACGTTAATAAACGATATACATCCGGTTATTTTAATTATTCCTTTTAATTATCAAGACAAATCGTGTCTACATCTTGCGGCGCTTAATTTGTGATTA
Organism: Eumeta japonica; assembly: GCA_005406025.1. Classification (NCBI taxonomy): domain Eukaryota; kingdom Metazoa; phylum Arthropoda; class Insecta; order Lepidoptera; family Psychidae; genus Eumeta; species Eumeta japonica. The sequence goes on along the minus strand of BGZK01001132.1, from coordinate 180,696 downwards.
CGTGTGACTTTGAGCACCCATATAAAAAGATGATACTGAAATGTAATAAAAGTAAATAAATATCAACACTGCAAATAAAGTGTTTCCTTTTTTATTTTATTTGTGTTGGCAATACTGTTTGTTTGCAAACACTAATATATTCTAATAAAATTCATATCACTCTATGATTTTTTTTTTCCATCGACCGGGGACTCGTTACAAACGCCGAATAACATTTGCAGGGTAGTATTTCATAGCAGTAATAACATTTCACGGGTAGCGGTAACCACCACTTTTACGACCCTTACATCCTGTCTGTTGATAGTATTGATACATTTCAATTCGACTATGCTAAAAGAAGCAGAGTCGTAGATCAGTTTTAATCCAATCGAAAGGCTTAGTCTAATCAACGACGCCAATCGAGAGTCTGCTGCAACCGACCATCCCACGATTCGATGGTGATGCAAAAGTGCTTTCGGACTTAGTTGACGTTTCTCATCTTTTGTTGCAGGTGAGTCGCGAAGGAATGCTTTACACACACACAACGTCGAGTGGCAACGTTTGACGCCTCGTTCGAGTCCTGCGTATGTATTTAGCTTCCGATTTCGGACATCCGTCGGAACGTGTCGACCGCATACGGTTCGGTGGTTTTCGAAACGGTCGAAAAACATACTAATAAAGAAACGAGCATGCGCAAGTGCATGAACGATCGCGCGCGATGTTATCGACGACGCCGGCCCGTTACTCCTCGAAAAGGGTTTCGCATCACTTACAAAAAAAAAAAACATTTCGTTATGACAGAATTCGTATGTGGATTCCTTTTCGTTCGTCACTTCGACTCTCGAATAAATGTAAATTTAATCGATGATCAACTCGTGAATATTATGATGAGTAATTGCAATGAAGATTTTTAAGATGATACAGCAACCTAAAGCTATTTTTGACAGTAGGAATGAAGCGCTATTTAAAATTTTCTATTTTCAAATTACTTTCGTAACTATTACTATAATGTTAACAATGTACAGTGAAATCATTTAGTTATTTCCGTGTGGGGGCGTCCTAATTATTCTCTATGACAAAACGGACAAATAACGGTTTTATTACAGAACCGGATGTAAAATAACAGGTACAACGAGTTCCAATTATTTTATGTTATTTAGCACTTGCTAATATTGTAATGGCTACTTAATCAAAATTCTGATGTGTATTAAACGCTACCTTACGACGCCTATTTAATTAATTTATTGATTATATAACTAACTGTACTTGGAATTCCGAATAAGAGACAACAATAACAGTTGTTTGAATTTAAAGATCTTTTAAGTCACTGTTTAATAATGCCATATAAAATACATGTTAAACTTAATTTTACAAAAAGAGGTGATAAAAAACCTTTGATGACATATAACAGTTGTTTCTTTAAACAATCATTATTATGATTTTACGTCATGTTTTCGTATTTCAGTCGGCAAATGTTACTATTTAATCAACAAATTCATTATAGTATTTTCAGTATTACTTAACGGCCCCGTTAGTAACAAAATGGGTCATATAAGGTAAATAATATTTAAACATGTCGTCATTCCAATAGTTATTTTCTTATTTTGATAACAAAAGGGAAAATAAAAAGGATTAACGTAATATCTAAATTAGTTGACGTTAAATGTCAACGTAAAACAGAACGCTTCAATATAGTTTAGATATTACACCATAAACGACACGTATACGTGTAATTTGTTTTGACACAATTGACAATATACAAATGAACGCATTTCGATGTTTTTTGCAAAATCCTGTGTTTCCTAACCACCTTTAGCGGACTGCAATTGGCTAATTTGTGCATAAGTACGTTTCAAATCACAAATAATTTGAATATTAATGATGTTTTCGTGGGCCATAAATCAACAGTAATTGATGGAGTTATGGCCTTATGAAATGTTCCATTGCGGCAATTTATAATTCTGGTGATATTTATAGTCCTTTTTTGGGGCGGGCCCATAATCAGTAGGTAATTTGTTACATACCAATGACAAAATGAGACTTTGAGCATAAGATAAGTAACCTACATACTTTGTGCTTTGAGTTTTCAATAGTGTATATTTAAAAGTTGCAAATAGGTAATGATCATTTGGAGTATCTAATTAAAACTAAATAAAAAAAGTCTCAGGGATGTTCAAAAAAAGTTTATTATTAAAAAAAGGATTTAAAACAAAAGTGCCATTTATTTCTTTATATTTAGTTAAATAAATAAAAAATAAAACAATTCCGAATTCCTGATATTGTTATAGGAACTGGTGTGATCTTTCTTTCACTTTCATTAAGACATTGTTAGTTTTGATTTATTTCTACTTGAATAAAAAACAATGTGTTTGTCAAACGCAAATGCCACTAGCTTCAAACTGACAAATAACACTCCAACTTAAGCTTTGATGAAATTATCATTAATATTTATATGTGAAAAGCTGGCCATTGTGATGTGATTCAATATTTATAAGATGTTTAGCGATTTATAATGAAGATTCGAGAGTTATAAGAAACGAACATCATTTAAAGAGTATACAACATTCTGGCGTTGACAGGCGACCCAATTATGGGGCTGAGAGTTGCTTCTTTTTTAACCGAGAAGTAATTATGATTTTATCATACTTAAGATGAGGGTATCCGTAAAATAAATATGAATTAAAAAAAAACACATCCTTGTTAATTTCATATGTAATATAAAATAGTGTATTATATATGTTTAAAATAGTGAAAGTAAATATAGAAATTGTATTTTTTTTAATATAATCCCCATTACGACATTCTATTCATGTTTCGTTAGCACTAATATTATTTAATTTAATTCGAAGTAATTTAATATTGTAATACGTTTTAGATAAGTACTATAAATTTTAATAATAAAAATAGGCATTACAGTATTGTTATATAAGATTGTGCTGAGCTGTCAACCGTCACTCGATTTAATTTCCCGCCGACGCAAGCGCCCACACGCATGCGCGCCGCAGACTAATTCCGAGGTAACGTCAGTTAAGTACAGTTAAGTCTGACACGCAATCGAGATTGACAAAAATATCCATTTATGGAAGAGAAGAATTAGCTCAAAAGAGATCATGGGTAGCAATTCATAATTTTTATTCCTTTTTATTGGTGAAAAAGAATTTATTTTGTATACATGGTATTAAAATTTCTTTTCTTAAAAATTTTAAATGTGAACTACTATGAATTACTAAATATCGAAATATATTCTATTGTTAAAATACGACTAGTATATTACGAGTATACAAGATACAATTTGACTATGTAACGGTAACGAGACATGATATTAAAAAAAAAGAAACCTGAACAACGATTGCTTTTGTCGACCATTTCCGTAACTTTGCGCGGTTTCCAAGCCTAAAAACATTACTGCTTACATTTTGAAGTTCTCAGAGATCGAAATTTAGGTATTCTAAAGTTCTTCTATCTTCTGAATTGCCAATATATTCTTCCGAAACCATTAGCTATGAAAAAACGGGAAATAAAATCATTTACTGAGGGAACGTAACAGTTACTTACAACTACTGAACCGATTTTGATCTGACTCAGGATATCCAGTTTTGTTAGGAGATGATTGTAATTGTTAGATTGTAATTTGGAATGGATCAGTAGAGCGCTTTAAAAATAATCAAGAGAATCTTTAAAAAAATACTTGTAAGTGCTCTCAAAGTCTACTTGGCCGATCGATGTCAATTTTTTAGGGAAATTATGTTTTACAAAGGTCTTTCGAATGTCGTTCGATATTCGAAGTATCGTATAAATGCATGGAAATTCTTTGTGTGTAGTAGGGTGTGTGTGTGTGTAATTTACGGACATCGCTTTGAAAATGGTCAGAATAATTTCCTAGGAACTGAAAACGTCGACATTCGTTGAAAACTCTATTTTCAGAAATTCAGACTATAAACAATGTCATCTCGATCTGGCGAATTTTCGACTCTATTTGCGAAAAGTTAAAATTCAAGTCATGTCCTAAATTTCCCCAATATCTACCAATCTATTATTAGACAAGTTAATATTGAATCTTTGAAATGATAGAAATACGTAATGTTTTATTTTCTAAAGCACGCCTGTCTAATAATTTGTATTCTTGTGAGATAAAAATTCAATTTTGTCTGTACCACCTTAATTTTTAAATTATCTATTGAAGTTGCCTTAATTGTTTTCGTTAGCCACTTCTCCTCTTATAATAATGCAATTAAGTCTAATTTAAAGTTTACTATTTATGACTTTATGCATAGACATTGAAATAAAAGTTCTGTACTAAAAAAGTAAAGTCTGTTTTTTTTCCAAAGACAAACATAAGCACATCAGAATCCTGCCAAATATTAAAATATGTTACATAAAATAAAAAAATTGTTTTTGCCATTTACTCGTTTATTTGAATGAATGCCGTTGCCTATAAATGGAAGGCGAACAGGTGCAAGCACGAACTAATGTTTAATTAATCAATACAGTCTTTTCCATTAAATGTCGCTTTTGCAATAAAACATCGTTACATGTTTAATAGACCTGATGGCAGCTTAATAAGCGAAAGTGCCCCTGGTTTAATATTTCGTCTACTTTATTTCAACTACAAATTTCTAAACGCACTGTTTTACTCCTGAAGTTAATATACAGACGTACATTTTGGTCCTTTAATTAATACATATACGAACACATAATTCAGCTAAATGAGTTCGTAAACAAACTTGAGGTTGGGCTCGTTAAATTCATCTACACACAATCACACATACACATCGTCTGACCTAGTCGTGCACACAGAACACAGTGACGTCTCTCCCACGACAGTGTTTGTGGTAATTATCAATTATTTTACAGGGTACATCTGAATTTGGTTGTGTAATCGTATTCTGTGGTGCTCCGGGACCGTTAGGGCCGGCGGCGAGGCCGCAGCGCCGTCTATATAAATGAATAATTGATGGTTTACGTGACGTGAAGCAATCGTCTCCAGGCGATCAACGTTGGACTGGGCTACGCCGTTACGTATTAAAAATACTCGCGAAATAATTATATTAACTGTTGTACAGTGATACAGAAATTTATTTGATACACTGTTAGAAGGAGACTATAATTTCCTATAATAATTTTACATGAATCGAAATTGTAATAATTTTCGTATATATTTTGTCTGTGCAGTCGTATGAGATGAGCCTCGAAATCGAATAATTTTATGTAAGTATGTAGTTGAAAATTGATCTTTTTTATATTATCATATAAAATAATCATTTTGTGTAATCGTTCTACAAAACGAAATGTCATTACTATGAATGTTAGTGAAAAGGAAAAATACGGATTCAAAGTGAATAAAAGGAATATAAACCGTAGGCAATTAATTTTTGCAACGTGATTAATAGCTCATTTATCAGTTCAATACGTTATGGTTAAAGTTAGTCGACCATTAGTTGGCTAATATGCAAATCGGACCGCACCTAGAATTCACAGTACGTCGCCGTCCAATATTGCAGCGATTGCGCACTACAGTCGACGGCTCCCCCAATATGGCGCTCTGAGAAGTTATCTCTTGTAAATCTTCAGCGTAATATTACTTAATCTTGTCAACGATGAACGGTGCATGTTTTGCGGAAAAATTTTTTTGCCCGTATCCCGTTCGCCGGTGTGCTGTGGACGTTTTTATGCGGGCATTGTGCCGTCCTTCGCGCGAGATGAGTCACGTAGCGACCGATATGGGATTGTGACAGCCGCGTTCCATTTTGGCGAACGTGAAATAATAATATATTGATTAGCCTTGAACCGACGGCATGTCGGAATTATTTATGGTGCTTTTTCTTTTTTTTGATTAGGTTGCAAGGAGGTTTTATAACAAAATTAAAAATCAGTTTGAGCTTTGTATCCGTGACTTGGCGTAAGAAGTTATTAAATGACCAAAAGTGACTTGACATTTACGTTTTCATATGTAGGTTTTGAAAGTTTTTTAGGCTTTAAAAATTTGCATATGAATTTCTTGTTTTATAGCATAATGCTTAGAATCCTAAAATTATTTACTTTTCTATAGACTTTTCAAAGTCAGTAAACGCCTTATATCTGTAATATGTAAAGTGCATTGATAATTTTTAGAATGAAAGAGAAAAAATTACTATGACTGGTTAAAAATAAATTTACTGTTCCTTAAAATATTTTCCGTTAGTATAAATGCACTTTATCATGCGAATAAACCAATTTTGAAAACATTTATGCCACTCCTCCCTGGTGACTTCGGAAACTTGTTTTTCATACACTGCGACAGCCTCTTCTGGTTATGAAAATCATCGAACGCTGAATTTGTTCTTAATCTTTGCGGACAAAAAAAAGTCACAAGGTGCCAGTTTGGGACTGTATGCAGGATTGCTCATAAGTCCTACGCTTCTCTCGTTCAAAAATTTATTTGTCTGTTTGACCGTATGAGAACTAGCATTGTCGTGGTGCAAGATAATACGACGTTTACGGTTATTTTTACGAAGTTCGTCAATAACTTTCGCGAAATAAATGGTCGTGTATCAATCACTATTCACGATACGATAATGCCACGTGTCTAATTTAATTAAAAAAGGAAAAAATCATCCGTTTAGAGGTACTTCGCTCGTGCGCCACTTTCGTTGGTTTCAGCTCATCTCGACAGACCCACACGGTCAATTGCTGTTTTGTTTTGGGATCGTAGCATTAAATTTATGTTTCGTCACCTGTTTCTATATCCCATACCAAATTTGACGCCCCTTCCATGAATTTAGTAAGCATAGCATTGTACTAAGCGACGCGGACCGTTGTTTGAGCCTCAGTCAAATTGTGTGGGATCCAGCGCGAGCACAGCTTTTTCATATCCAAATATTTGTGTAGGATTAATGGTATTTGGGTCATGCCTATGTCTAAGGATGCCCGAATCTCATGATAGATCACATACCCGTCTGGTTCTATCATAGGGCGCACAGCATCGATGTTTTTGTTGTTCATAGCGGTGGACGGGCGACCATCACGAAGTTCGTTATTGAGATCGACAGCGCCGCACTTGAATTCTGCAAACCAGTTATAAATAGTCTTCTTGCATGGCACTTCATCGCCAAAAGCAGTTCGAAGTCGAGCGAAGCTTTGCTGAGCTGTCAAGTTACACTTAATATCATAGAAAATCATATTACGAGAATGTTCACCATTTAAATCCATAGTAACGAAAACACGCAATTTTTAAAATGACGCTGCAACGTTTTCAAATGTAGTAATTACTTTTTAAATATTGTTCATGTAAGTGGCTAATTCCAGAAACTTATGTATAATCATATTTGGCAATGAATTATGTAAATAAAAAGAGATTCATTTCTATATTAAGCTAGTACTTTGGAACGAAGCAATCGGTTCAAATAATTCTTGCGTTGTTGAAAGAAATTGTTAGGTATTAATTTTACCTGGATTTGGCACAAAAGGTCAGACAAGTTCGAATTGGATGTATGCCCTAAAGGTTGCGTACAAACATAATATAGTATGTAGATATTTCATCCATCGAGAGTCTCGACGATTGTTGCCTGTTCCCGTTACTGGTACTAGTAAGACATCGATTTCGAAAATTCTGTTTTATTAATAAATTAAAAAAAAATATATTTTAATGAAAATAAGGAAATAAATTGTAACTTTCTAAATTTTTGGAAATCGTCAATTTTCATAGTAGGCAGTTAATTTGTTCTCGCGCAATTTACATCACGGTCGATACTTTAACTACACTTGCCAGTTTGTAATTAAAAAAAAAAAATACTTTTTTTGTTTTCATAATGACTTTCGTATTTTTTCTGTCACTTGTACATGTGAAATCTTGCTTTTGGCCAAATTTAATGGTTCTAGGTCAAAGAGTTATGATGATGAGAGAGTAACCTAATAGGATTTGATGTGAGTATGAAAACATGTGAAAAAAGTTAAGTTACTAGTTTGAATTTTTATAGCTTCAAAGGATCGTAGACCTTAATATTTTGTATTAATTTCAACTCGATATCTTTATCCGTATCTTAGAATAAAAGTGTTGGCACATAGACATACAGAAGAATAACTAAATGATAGTATAAGGTTTCCATTTCTCCTTTGGAAATATGGAAGGTAAATGTACACTCGAAATAAATCTATAACCAAAATTAAATCCTTATTAATGTTATGACCCCAAAAAATGACTATCTTCTGTTACTTTTTCACCGTTGAATACCCTGAACCTACTTTGATGAAATTTGATGTGCGCGGTTTGAATCATTGAAAAAAAGATGTGCGACTTTTTTTTAACTGTCTTCACTGTTTTTGTCTTATAATTCAAAGATAGTTAAATCGATTTTAATGAAATTTGGTATGCTGGTAGAACAACATTGTTGCATAAAATATAAACTACTGTCTGTCTATGTTTTGTTCATTTTTTTCTGTGCTTTTTTCTTACAATTCGACAATAACCGATCTCGATAAATTTTTTTATGTTAATAAAACTAATGATCTATGATATTGAAGTTATATGTATTGTGCCTATAAATATTTGCAAGTTACTAAAATAGATCTGTATTGATTACAATATCAGAATCAGGTTAAATTCGAAGTTTTGATGTTAATTGGAAATTTTTAATCTATGCGGCCGGAACTCGACTTAATATTTAGCTGTAAATATTTAGTTGAGCAAAAAAAAAAGGTCAAAGATACTAATATCTAATCGAATATTGGCGAGCTTGAAAATTACGTAGTTTTAGGCAAGTTCCATTGTTTTACAAATTTTTAAATCTGTTTTCGTTTTTAAATTCACAAATATTTTGACATGAAAAACCCGTTTAGACAGATTCTCTAGTTTCACTTCTGTATTCAATGATATACACACCTATGTTGATTTTATTGATCTATTTCAAATATGTATGTAATGGTAATAGCGAGAAATGGCTGTATATTCAGCAGTATATATGTTTATTAATATATGTCTTTAATTAATATCAGACTAAATGTATTATAAAAGATATTATTCAATGGAATTTTTCAGTACTAAAGATAAGTTCAAAAAATTAATTGACAGAGATACTGATTGAACTCCGCCAATTCAATGATAAACTCGCTGCAATTAAACAAGAAAAACGCCGACAGTGGCCGAACGCAAGTTAATGTCCGTTCAAAATCTAATGACAACTTTTATAAACGGCCAATAATAATTCAACAGTTCGGCGACGACGTAAATAGTGTCGCGAAAACAACTACTGTTAGGAAACCTGAATAACCATTACTTGTCGATTACTGCTGTTTATTTTAATTAGAAAAAAAGTGATCCGTTTTGTGTTTCGGAGTTATTATGACCGTAAAGTAGGTCTCTATATAGAGAATGAACACAATGGTCCAGATATAGTATGTACGATATTATTTTTATAAATTGACTTGTTTGTTATCAATAACCAATTTTGATGACCCGTATTAGTATTGCGGTTTTCTATGGATGAGATCTAGAAATAAATAGATATCGATTAATTTTCTCACCGTTTGATGAATGGATGTCGCAAAAAAATAATACATTGAAAAATATTTCCAAAAAATCATCTGTTTATATTTCAATATGGCGCAATCTCTTGTTGCTTCCATTTTCGGTCAAGAAACTAAAACTGAATGACGATGAGCATTGCAGTATCGATCTCGATTTTTCAAGATTTCGGTCTCGCTGGTCGCCCCATTGTTGAATACCTTCCGACAATCTTTTTGTTTTAATTGTAGAGCTTAGACCTTAAGCCCTCCACGCTGGCCTACAACGACCGCGACCGACGAATCACAGAGCGTGGCGCGATGCGATAGTATTGTTTAACTCCAATTAAAAACTCATTAGTCAATTCGTCCGTGGTCAATTCGATTACGAAATCGTTACCGTCAGGTTCGAGGGCGCACAGCACTCGACCGCTAATCCGCCACCGTTCTGAGCCGGGAATCGATCATCTCACATTGAATCGACTGTCTCCGGTGAGTCGATTGAGCGCTACGATGAATCGACGTACACGGAGCGACCCTTCCGCAACCAGATAAATCGCCTACCACACCCGCGATATATTCGTCTACGTAGCGCGCGCCGAACGGTAGCTAACAGTCACAGAACGGCCCAGTTTATAACGCTGTCGCTCTCTGCATACAAGCGATATTCTATTTATAGCGTGGCCGTCGACCACCGCAATTATGTAGTAGGATTATTGCGGTGTGCACATGGCGAATACTACTTTTGCATGCGGCCGTATGCGTATCTCACGTATCCGATTGGCCAATAAAACGATAATTGTTAATTTTAGAAACCGGCGTTCATTCAGCTATTGGATATATTCTCGCGTACTATAGGATAACAGTTAGAGTTTTATTGACAAGTCTAGCTACGTAATACGAGTGTTTCGTATAAAACGACATAATTTCTGATTCGCACGAAGTTTGCCGCATCACCGGCGTGACGAGGCACGGCCCGAATAGCGATCCTAAATAATTTACATATTGAAGGAATGAATTGTAGATTAATGCGATTCGTTTTCGGTTGACATATGAAAATGCGGCGTCGATAGAATGTGACTTTTATTTTAAACTTTATATAACAGATCTTTAAGTAGAAAATTCTGTAAACCCGTATCATTCTATTATTCGGAGATAGTAGAAGTTTGTAATTATTCCATAAATAAAATAAAGAAACACATAGAGGATCTTATCGATGTCTATTCGTTTCATCCATTTTGAACTTGAGGTGAACCATAGAGTAATTTACCATTAAAATTGACAAACCATAAACTCCCGCTTATTTCCCAGAGTTGTTGGCGGAGACCACGGATCTTCAGATGGTGCGATCCTTCTTTCAATTAGTTTATCATACGTCTTTTCATGGAACATCTTCGGTTTCGAGGCTATAATTAATGTGTGTAATGAATCTGTATAACGTTTTAAGGCCATCTTTTGTCAATCCTTCCATCACCAATATTCGTTCTCTAAATTTCTTTCATGAGTCTATTATAATTTATTTTCTCTAGATCAACAAACTACTTTTGCATGCCCCTTTTCCAAAATAATAATTAATGTCCTAAATTTCGTCATATTAAACACAATTTCAAAAGAGCTTTTCAGATTTTTATTGTTTTTGTACCATAAAAAGTACGTAAGTCTGAAAATATTTCAATGCTTACTTGTAAACGTTATTGTATTTATATTGTCCAATTTTCTCAAATGTCGAGATTTAGAAAGAAGATTAAGCTGTCAGCTTTGATACGACTCTATCCATAAACTAATAGTTAAAATCTCGTAATAGCCTATAAATAAACTCCTGAAAAGATAATGAAAAAAAAACACTGAAAACGTTTTTGATTTTTTTTTTACTTTTCCCTCGAGCCCGCCAAACAAAATCCATCACTTTCAGTCGCGGCGCTGTGATTTATCTTTCATCAGCTCCCGTTTTCAGAGTCCCGCCCCAGCTGCACCTGCCTTGATGCATCCAATAATAACCGCGACGGACGTTCACCCCGACCCGCTCGCCGAATAGACAGCGGCGTGCGATCATTTCGTGAGCTCACAAAACTAGGCGACGCTAAAACGGAACGGACCCACATAATCTACGTGACAAATGTCAAAAAATTAGCGTGTGTCAAAAATGGACATCGTAGACGAACACGCTTAGCGGGAATCGAGGCTCTTGTTTCACTGTTTTGATAATAAAAGACTATCGGTATTATTTTTTTATTACTGTTGTTTTATATTTTATGGTAAAATGTAAGTATTTGCTTTAATATCACTGTGATATCTTGTTTTAATTTCCTAAAGACTTCAACGGTACAAGTATTACGTGGAACGATTGCGTGATAACCGTAATATTTGCGTTCGTATGCAGAAATGTTTTGATAATAACCCAATGTTTAAAAAAATCATCTGGTAGGCGGTAAAACAACAGGTATATATATATATATATATATATATATATATATATATATATAGTTGTTATATATGCTGAAAGATATTTTAATATTACATGTATAGGGTGGACGGGGCAATATTTCTATATAAAAAAATTGATCCCGTCCGTCGTTAATTGTTGCGTAGTTAGGTACATTTGTACGTATCACGCTAAATCGAGCCACTTGTTACCTAGGGCAACAAGTTGTAGATTACCATTTCGTCCGCGTTGTCATCTAGTGTTGTCTGTGCTCTAGTGCAATACTGAAATTTAAATCTCTGCATACACCTAAATGTCAAACGACGTGCTACATAGGACGCGTGTGTTGAGTCACGTGACATAACCATCACCAAACACGATGTCACACATGTTCAGTGATGTACCTCACATGTCCTTTATTTCATGGAGATATATTCACATATTTAAATGATAAACACGCATTCAGCTATTGGAACAATGGCGTTGCACTGTCCATAGAGTGTCGAGTAAATTATAGAGCGCGGAACGAAGCGTAGCCAACGGAGTGCGATAATAAATTAATTTTGTTTATCTTGAACTGCACTTTTTTTATATAAATTAGATACGGTACACTTGACAATATTTGCAAAATGAATTCGTGTTACTTTTTCGATAAAAATTCTCGTCGAAAACGTATTAGCTATTGTGTCAGCATATACCTGGAATAGGTTAAACTGCTGATTCGACCAAGTTTTAAGGAGTTTTTAATTTACAATAAACTAGCAATATAAAACAAATTTTGCTTTTTCATTCAAAATACATTCCTTCAACAACATACAATAAGGGAGGAGAATATTAAAATAAAAATTTAATTTCTAATGAATTTTAAATGCTCATATATTACTCGTAAGAACTCGAAGTTCTTGACATATTTTAAATGAAATGGATAGTTATTTACCCGAATATCCGTCGGCCGAATATTCGATATTACGAGTAAGTTCGGATACATTCGGGAGTCATCGTGGGTACTCGTGATTAGAGAGAGAGAGAGTTTTATTTACTTGTATCAGTGTTCATTTGTTGTCGCGTTGAATCAGTTTGATTGTCTATATTAGGGAGAGTGAAAAATAAATAAAAATGGTTCGAATTGACCGCATACGGGTCCTACACGTTTGATGGTGAGGCAAAAACTGCTAACATTTGACAAAATTTGGTAAATTGTATTGCGCACCGCAATGCGGCTTTACAGTTTGACAACAGATAACGTGAAGCCCACTCTAATCGTTCTCACTAGTAATATATTAATATAATGTATTTATTTGGTGTGAAAAGTGCATTATTATAAAGAAGAATCTTTATTCTTCAAGCTTTATATCACTTCAAGTCTCCAACAATATATAATCATAACAATAAATCTCATTGGAAAAATATTGCTTGGGCCGTCAATCGAGTTGTAGTTGGTCCGTGAGGATGTAACCACGATTTAGCTCGACTGGCTTTATTAATTCACCCGATTTATTATTTCATACAACCGGATTCATGAGGAATAGAAGCCTTTTGAATATGAGCCCTTCACATTTATGAAATATAACCTATCGAGAGAAATGAAGAGTTTTGAATAAAAATTAATGAGTATCCTTAACCGTATGGGTAAACTTAGCCTAATATTTAAGAGTATTTTACTTTAGTTTTTTTTCTGTTATTATTAAAATATCTCAAGTGTCGCTGCAAATAAATTAAACGGTAATTTTAAATTGCAAATTTTATCTTTTACTTTTTCAATTAAATTTTCATTGTGATTTCACCACTTATTGTTATTCTATGATTGGTGCATTTTATTAATATAAAAAATTTTGCGGCGTGCACTTTTGCATTTGTTTAAAAACTTTTTCAGGTATTTTTACAATAACATTTATACTAGACATTTCTCCGATACTGCAAATTTACGAATATACGTAAAATCGTATTTTACCCAATAATGCAAGGAATTTAGTTTTAATTCGTTATAATTTACTAATTGTTTATTTTTCTTTCCTCTTCACAAAAAAACAAATAGTGCATGTAATATAAAGTATTTTAGTATTATCTTATCTCACAAACATTTATGTATTGCAGTTGATTTTGCTGATGCATATTTTTTCAAATATCTATCATATTATATCATATATCTAATCGAATATTGACCTGATACCGGATAATTTTCGGATATCCGTTTAATGTCTGGTCATATGCGTAATTATTTTAAGTAACTTCTTAACAGCAAATCTTTTCGCGTAATCTCATTAATAAATGCGTGTCAACCTTTCGCATCGCTAATTAGCTAACGGTCCGATGCGCACGCGCGCGTTCTCCCCCGGCCTATCTGCAGATCCTCAATGAATATGCCAGTAGTTAACCCACGGATCCCTAACAAACACCCGGTGTAACTATATGCATATGATAGCTGAAATTTATTGATTTTTCTTATTATTGCTGTTGAAATTTTTGTTTGAAATATAGCGTAATAAAAATATTATGCTAGGAAATTAAACTAGATATTTAAGTATTCAAATCGTTTCGTATTTTTATTTCTTTCTCTATCCATTTCTCTCTCTTGATTCGATTTAATAATCATGCATTCCAAGCCTGTGAGGTTTATCTAAATTTAAGTAACAATAATAGTAATATAGGCTTTTATTCAGATCAAGTTAATATTGCATTACATATAAATATTAAAACTCAAGACTTACTCTATTCTAATACTTGATTTTTGCTTGTTTTCTGCAGATCTGTTTGTCAATCGACAAAACCCTTCTTCAACCTTTTAAATTTAAGTAGCTATATTTTTTCACGTCTCGATGAAAAGTTCACTTTTCGTCCCCGGTCAAACATCCCAGCCCGTGCGATTACGTCACGTCACAAAAATCTGCAAACGGGAATAATATTGGGAACTAAAAATGACATTTTTATAAACGGGGATCATATATTCTTAGCAATGGCACTGACGAATGTCGAAGAAAATATAATTCGAATATGATACAAAATGTGGTCTTGCACCCGAGTGCTATCAGATCTGGTGAAAATTCCATGAAAATACAAATAGTATATATTTTTTACTACTACATCCATTTGAATTAGGACAGTCGATGCATCTTATTTTTCGTGACTGAAACGAAAATAAAAAGATTGACAGCAGTTGCACATCGTACGGCTGGATTGATTTGAGTGTTTGTAAATAGTGAAAGCATTAGTGTTTGAAAATTTTGAAACATTTCCAAAAAAAAATAACAATTTGATCTTTATTCCCTGCATAATTAATCAAATAACATGCCAAGATTTTTTTTTATTGTGATGGATAATGAATAATTATTATGAACTTAAAAAAATAATAATAAGACAGTATTTTAATCGTTTCAAATTATACAAATTTTAGTTTCGGTTTGTAAATGACGCGGTAACTAAACGATACTCATTTATAATACTGTATCTAACTAGGTCTTCTTCAGTTATTATTGATATATTAGTTCTGTAAAGTATTAAAAAAAAATACTAAACGACTTTGAATGGTAAAATCATTAAGTTCGTAGTACAAGCAAAGGGTATACCGGATTCAGCGGGACCGTTATTCGGAAGGGCTAAAAAGCGGCGCATCGTGCGGCTAAAAAGGGCTTTTCTATATAAAGACGAGGAGGGACCTGCCGTCCGCGCTATATAAGTCGCGATGCGCCCGCGCTAACGGCCTCTGTCCGATCCCGACATCTATTAATTACTAACTCTATCGACAGCCGGGTAGCTGTATCGATTAAATTACGATTAACAATTCTTGAGTATAGGATTTTCTAATAGTAACTAGTAAAAGTGCAAGTTGCCAAAGAAAACACTGTTGCTCATAATCGTCATTTGTTTGCATTATCATTTGTATAGCCATTGTTTACTTGCGCACATGTATTATATGTATATACGTATATCATAAAAACTATTATTATTTTGTCCGAATTAGTTAAAACTATTGAACGTGTGTTATGTCGTTTCCGTAGGGTAATAGGCTATTTATAACATTATGAATGTAAACTGGTAAAAGGGTGTGTGTTCGGACGTCCGTCACGCAATGGCGGCTGGCCGGATTACAATCAAATATTGCACATAGGTCGATTATGTACTCGAATAGGGTACAGGATACATTTTAATGTCCAAATACCAGTGAAAATAATAATTCATCGTCACTTATACAGACGCCCAAAGGACGACCACCGTCGGTACCGAAATTTGTATCGGCATTGGGAGCCAGGATCGCCGTCGAAAACGGGACCATAATCGGGATCCATACTGACACCGAAATCGATCTATCATGAGACGAAGGAATCGCATTCTATGTCCACCTGCGAGCAAAACGCGCGTATTGGAATAAAAAAAAACTGGCAGTCCGGGAGTGCCACAGAAGTGAAAACTTGAACAATTTCGTGTGTATTCTTCGAATCGTCAGGAAATATTTTATGTTGTAGGAAATACTTTTAAATGAAGTGTTTTTTTTTATTCATTATTATGGACTACTACTACAAAAATTACATTACAATTTTCATTTAATGCGCTATTGTACATAAAAAATAATGCATATTATTTTACATATAAACATTGCAATATATTGCTTAAAACGTAAATTTACAAATATAGTACGAAAAGTTTCGACATGAATATATGTCTATGTTGTACGTATATACACAACATATGTTTATGTTATATATAGTTATATTATCAATATATTTCAACCCAAATTGAACTCTCGTGTAAACGTCATGTAAACGGGGCCAGTATATGTCCATACTTACATACAGAGGTGTCGGTTACGGTAACGGTAACAGTGTCGCGAGTTCAATGATTTTTTCCTATTTTAATAAATACCAAACGTGCATAAAGAAATTGACACTTCAAAAAAAAACAATCACTACTATACTTTAATTCGCACCCAGCGAAGCTGACGAGCTACCCTAATTAAAACTATGTAGAAATAAATAAAACGTAGTGATGTAGCGGTAGCAAAGACCCATGGCGTTTTAAGGCGCAAATAGTGCAACATCTTTTTGTATTCCATTCCCGTGGGTCCGTCCGTTTAATTATGCGTACCTAAAGTACCGTAAGTATTAACGGTGTCTGTCCCTTCACGTGTCCCTTCACGTCGTGTGCGACGTCGTAAACTGTTTTTTTTTTCTCTTTGCCGGCATTGTCTCAAAATCGTTAGGGCCGCGGACCGTTTTTGACGCGCTGCCATATTTACCTTCTTTAACGAAATACGCATATTCGTATTGACTGTATAAACAATCGCGTTTAACGTTTATGTAGTGCTATTTGCTTGCGTTTGCCCGGTTGTTTCTTGTACGCCGAATCGTGAACGCAACGGTATCTCGACCACCTCGTCATATCATTAATACATCTCAAATCCCATGTATCCAATGAGAAAAATCTGTATCATCCATAACGTCGCTTTGTTTTCAATGAATATATATATTGACACGCTCTTATAAGTTTCTTTTATAAAAAAATTATGGAATTCGATTGGCGTACTTTTAATTCATTTTTAATCTACTTTTAATTGTTGCATCAATTCAAAACTCTGCAAGTACATATATGTAATACGGATCGCAATACAATAATACCATCGATCTAATCTGATCATAGAACTGGAAGGGGGACTTTTCAATAGTTACTAGCAGATTTTTCGAGTTGAGGCTCATTTTGGGACTCACTTGATTTATTATAACAAGTCCCATACATTACATTTAGGGATAAAGTCTGACGATGGAGGCATGAGCTTGATATTAGAACTTTTCAATAGCTACATTTAAAGCCCTCGAGTTTTTGGTCATTTGAGTTGTTCTGGCGAGTCCAATATATTGCGTTTGGTGACGACGGACCGATGATGGAGCTGCTGGGTGGATGGAAGAATTCTTCAATAACTACTAGCGAACTTCTCGAATTCGAGCTCTTTCGTTTGTTTTGACGAGTTGAATGCATTACACACGGTGACGAGAGTCTCACGATGAAGCCGGAACATGGTAAGACGAATGCTTCAGTGGCCGCTAGTAAGCCGAATTTGGGCTCATTTGATTTGTTCTAACGAGTCCAATACTATTTATTACATAATTACCCACTACGAGTTCACACTAAAAAAATATATATATATATATATATATATATATATATATATATATATATATATATATATATATATATTATGAACTAAAACATAAAAATGTAGCATAAAAGAACTTATACACTGGCTGTACTGACCTAAAAAGTAAAGAATAAAATACATATAAAGAAATTCTAAAAACAACTTTAATAAACTAAAAAATATAAAATAAATTTCGAATGTAACTTTTGTCAACTTAAAAAAGCGTAGGATGTTTTCTATTTAAATTTTAACGACTTTGTTTCTACGAATAGCTAACGATAAAAAGCCAACTACATACGAAGCGCACCGCGCTTTCTTTGCTCTAATTTAAATTACACATCAAAATTGTTTTTTACTTTTAGTTTTTTAAAAGCAGGCTTTATTAGCTTTTAAAATCTATAATTTATCGTTATGATATGGACTACACTCTGCCGACTCTTATATTCGCCCATCGTCGAGCTTTGTCGTTAAAACAAACCGGTTGAATAATATGATTTAATTAAAACGTGATATAAAATCTATAATACCAATTAAAGAGATTTATATATCGGTTACAGAATCGACAATCAGGCTATTAGGGAAATTATAAAAGCCAGTCGTATTGACGCATCTGATGCGTTTTAACCTGCTTTTAACCGTATTTCGGTATATCACGGTCGGCCCGTTAAATCACGGGCGTTCGGCATGCATAATTTCAACTTCGTTCGTTTAATTTTTGGGTTAATTACTTGTAAAAAAAAATGTTTTCGCCCCAAAAAACCATCAATTAATCATTGAATATAAAACACGGTAATGTTCCGATATGCTAAAGAGTGAATAAATTGGGCATTTAAAGAGGAATCCGTTAGGTCGTTTCGCAGATACGACTTGTAACGCTGTTGTGGAGTTACAGCTACTCGAATCTTAATAGGCTGTAAACCTAGATTTTATGTAAACATTCGTATAATATTTGGGCTTGTCACGAGGCACGATGTGGTGGAATGATATCATCCCGGAATCAAAGTCCTCGGGCTCAGCTTTTCTCTCATCCCTTCGCTGACACATATACACCCCCCTACATTCTTTTTGAACTGAAATCTTCTTTAGGCGCGTTGGGCATTTTGGAGATGGGGAAAAAAACCATCGAACTCGCGACACTGTTACCGTTATCGTAATCGACACCTCTGTATGTAATGCAATAGCGCATTAAATGAAAATTGTAATATAATTTTTGTAGTAGTAATTTATGATAATGAATAAAAAAACACTTGACTTAAAAGCATTTCCTGCACAATAAAATATTTCCTGACGATTTAAAAAATGCATACGAATTGTTCAAGTTTTTACTTCTATCAGCACTCCCGGAGTGCCACTGTTTTTTATTTCGGCTTGAAAGATTCGAACCTTAGACCAGCCACGCCCTCCCGGTGTGCATTGGCGGCTGCTAAAGATCGTCGTCAACGCTACAACCGCGTTCTCGACGACAACTTAACATGATCTTTGACTTAAGTTTGATTCTTTGATCGTCAGTGGCTAGAATCGGGTTCGATCCTTTTGCTTCTTAAACATGGGGCCATCCATAAATTACGTCACTCGTTTAATTTCAACGAAATGTGACAATGCGCGACAAGGAGCAGGTCAAAAGCTTTGTGACGTCAAATCCGAAATACGAAAACGAAAAAGGTTTGTCTTTTGTTTTGTCCAATACTTAAAGTATTTTGAACAAAAATAAATTGTAAGAACTGCTGTTTTCATTTACGTATGACCACCTAAGACAAGGACGTGGGGGGGGATTAAAATCCTTATAATTTATGGATGGCCCCCATCTAAGTTACCGCGACCGCCCTAAGTATTACGCGGCTGGAATTCGCTACAAAGTGTGATGTACATTTTCAGCATGCTCCTGGATCCACCGGCGGAATCGCAAGCGCCCGCTACCACGAAACGAAGGCTTTATTACCGCTTTACGATCGGCGCGTTGGCGTTCGTTAGCGCCCGTATGATCTCACAAACAAAGGACGCAATGTTAAAAACATGTCACGTATTTGTTTTGTTGCGGCTATTGGCCTTTCCTTTGCTTGTGAGTACATGCGCTTGTATGTCTGTCTAACTTGTGAAGTTGAAAAAAAAATTGTTAAAATCTTCCTTTGCGCAGATGATACTCAATTGCTACGGAAATATGAACTTTTGTTATTACCTATTTTGATTCCAAACGTTTCCTACATTGTAAATACGAGTCATGTTGGCCCATAAATACAGAATTTGTTAATAAGTTGATCTGTAGTCAATTTACACCTTAATCTCTATGCAAGGCAAATAATGTGCCAATATGACCTCAATCGGTCCAGTCGTTCCGAAGTTACACGTTCACTGACAAATATACCAACGATTGTAACATGTATCTATCTATACTGTAAGTAGATATGTACCGCATATTTCAACCTATAGGCCCTATAGACATATATAGACGAATTAAAAATATCACCTTTATTTAAGTCTCAAATGAAAAGGAGAAATTTATTCTTGGGGTAAGTTTACGTATATATTACAAAAAAAAAATAGCAAACACGTGATTTTTCAAAGTTTATCCATTTGTTCGGTATATAAGTGCGATATCCAGTTTTGATATCGGCGGCAAAACAAATATGTTTTTAACACCTTTTTATCTTAATCTAGATGTAGGTTGGGCAATAATAACTCAGAATATTCTTCTGATACCCGCATTGACCACAAATAACCGAATTAAGAATAAAGTACAGTGTTAGAGACGCTTGCCTGTAACATGCATTAACATTCAGAATGCAACCCACCGCTGACCCTCGAATCTGCCTCTCCACTACGAAACTCTATCCAAAGAATTGAATATTGATTCGCGAGGATTGACAGACATTAACACCTAAGCAAGTGTTCATTTTTTAATTATCTTAATCTGCTAATCGTTATATTGTTAATTTCTACATACGTTTCACGCCAACTAAGCATATCCCAGGAAAATACAGACAGCCAAATCCACCAGGGCGTAAGAAGTGTTAAAAACAACCGATAAATGTGGACCCAACCTCGTTATGTCCATTGTTGCTTAAGCCGGTATTATGTGTTCCTTGTATTTTTATGCCCAGTTCATGGTTAAAATTGTTTATCATGACAACACACTTGTTCTGCGGCCCTCATCTATTGCTTAAAAAATAGCGAAATACACAAAATAACTTCACAATGTAAAAAGTATATATATATTTGATTTAAACAGTCCCAAATACGCATAACATACCCTGTAATATATTCAAGTAACGATATAACGAGATTTAAGGAGTACGTGCGGCGCTAAAATACCTTAAAAATTTATATGCATAATTAAATAATACATAAAAATTTTATTTGCAGCAATTGATAAATTACAAGTGATTTATCTCGGTTAAGCAATAAAAAGCCACAAGTTTTGTACACCAAAGATTGGAATGATTTTAATAATCATAATGATATAGAGGTGAAGTTGAAAGTCATAGACATAAGTATCTCTATGGCCTTCACACTAGGCATGTCTAGAAGGTGAAAGCTCAGAATTAATTAAATTTATAAATTTTATTTCACATTATCATGTGAAGTAGATCGTTTGATATACCCGCACGTAACGGAAACAAAATACGGTTGATATATATCATTATTTTTAGCTTTTCGCGTGTCAACAGCTAACAATAATGACCATAGTCTTCCCCTACACGAGTATCAATCACACTGGCCGGTTACTGTAATAGCTTTTTCCGTTACGGAAAAAAAACTTAATAATACCTAATAACAAAGAGTTCCTTTTACATTGTACTAGCTGTGCTCAGGGCTTCGTATGGCTGTACTTTCAGATCTCTTCGTCCGGATTGAACGTTAAACTTTTAAATTATATTTCGTTTATTATATTAAAAAAAAAAAAACTATGAAAGTCCGTTTAGTAATTTTGTAATAAACAGACGCACACTTTTGTACATAATCTTTTTGTATACTAATGCATTTCTTATATCGCCAATTAGAATTTAGTGAGTGTTTTTAATGTATATTACATGATAATTACGTTTTTTTGAAGTCAAACAATTCAAAATGTTCAAACTATTGTATTCTGCGTGACAACGAAGCAAGATATTTTGCCAGATATTAAATAATAGTGTGATTGAGCACAGGAAATATTTTGTCTATTTGTGTTTTCCTGCAATTTTCTCTATTCCTAAGGTATCTACCGTGCTTTTTGTGATGGCTCCGAGCCAGGAGTACCTACAACGTGTGCCATATTTGAGTTTCTATTTGCAAGATTTACGTTCGCAACGGGCAAGAAGGTTTACTGCTTGGCGCGTGCGCAGCTAAAACGTTTCCGTTTGGTTAGCGCTCTCTTGTATGAATTTTCCGTGCGGCGCGGCACGGCAGCTTGGTCGAGTGTTATTTCTAAGATTTGTTTAGCGAAGTTCGCCGACGCCGGCTAAAATCTTAAAACAATATGCGTAGGCGTCGCGAGTATTTGTTAAGTCATGGGGAATTCTTATCGTACGAGCCGCGATGTTGTCAGTTTATGATAAACAAATAGACAGAGATTCCATATATCTGACCTTCGAGCTCGACGTCTATCATTATTTATATCGTGAACGGTAGTTGTAAACGATTTCGCGCATCGTTTCGGAGAAGTTTCTAGGCCACAGACGTATCAACCGATTGGTATATTTAATTTTTAGCACGGGACAATTAAACTATTTAATCTGTCATTCGGGAAACATGTTAACCGTCGATCGCGAAAATTGTTACATTAGTGCCGAGGTTCGGTCATCGCCATCGATCAGCACTGGGGCAGCGTGGATAATTTGAAATCCAAGTTCTTCAATCTAAAATGAAACGATTGTGGGAGTGAATTCGCAATACCGCACCACCTAACATTTGCAGCGAGCACTCGTTAAAATGAACTTTCTCAATTCTGCTGTCGGAATGCGAGTGAATTAGGAAAAGCACACGCATATCGTCAATTCCGCCCGTCACGCTATTCCGACATGGAGTTCCAGCGTGCCGTTTATCCCACAGCTTGCTATGATATCATAGTAAACTGTTTCTTTCTTGCCACGTTACATTTTATAAAGAAAACACGTTTAATAATATGTTTTATGTTCTATTAATTTCAAGCCTTATTCATAAATAAAAACAAACGTAACATAACCGTTAATTATATATTAAAGTGAAAATGTTTAAGGAGCCTTCGCTTTCGTCGTGCCTCTGCAAACCGACGCGCCCGCAATAATTTTGATCAGAAAAAAGAGTGATTTTGTCTTCGAAATATTTATAGTTAGCCATAAATAACATTTAAGATAATTCACGTTTCCGAATCAGGCAGCTGGATAATTTGCCGTCCATATACAGGCTTTTATGTTCGTCGGGCTGGGTGTTCCTTTTGGAAAATAATAACACGCTACACTCTAGTAATAAATTTGCCGCTGCCGGCCGCGGCCACAAGGGGGCGCTTCGGAGTTTTTGCGATTTTGACAGCACGAGATTGATTTGAAATTGTCAAGCGAAAATTACCTACAAACAATAATGATTCTATATTATGAGCGGCGGGTGAAAAACATTTTTTTTAATTATATTTTGACGGTTTTGTATTGTAGGATTTCTGTAAACATTTATGACGAAGTTTCTTCACAAATTATAAGTGTAGTCTCAAGTAGATTTTTTAATAAGGTAAATAAATGAAAATGTAATTTTAATTAATTTTCTTTGTATGGTTCAGCATCACATTTTGACATTTTTTAAAAGAACATCTTCTGGAGGGGTGAATTGTGCCATATGAAGACGTTAAAAAATTATGAAAGTAATTTCTTATAATCATAATTTGAGCAACGCGATGCATAAATAATAAAAGGAAATAAATAATCTGGACTTGGTTGTTTTTATGTAATTTTTATGTTTTATGTCATGTTATGTGTCATTTTTACATTTCAAAATAACAAAACAGTTCATCTTTCGAAAAATATAATACATATTTAGAAATATACCTCGGCATTTATATCGTGTTTTTCTTTACCTTGATTTGTCTTAAATTTTTCTAAGACAAATCAAGGTTGTGACACCCTTTTGGGTGTCAAAGAGAAACAGAGCAAAGTGTTTGTAAATATTTGGTATGAAACTTAAATACTAGCGAACGAAACGAATCAAAACCTAAGACTGCATTTTATGCAAAATGCATTAAAGCAAGGGACATAATAGTAAAATAAAAAAAAAACTTTATTTTTTGGTTAGGCAACATTTTTTTCTTACATCTACTCAACTGTACGTCACAAACTTTCATATGTACTTAATAAAATATTACGTCCGTTGCCTATAAGCGTGGACGCTCTTCTAAAATAAAATACAAGTATATTAAAACTCGGGTTAAATTTTCGTCTTTAAGCCATTGAATTCCATATGCATGCATGTGTGCAGCTTAGATCGCTGTCTCGTTCCGTATAGCAGCTGACACCTTTAGCAGACAGACATAGTGGCGCTATTAATTGGACTCGATTTGATCTCTGCCGTGTCAGACTTCTATCGTCCCCCTGTTGAAGCATATCTCCTCTAATGTTTTTTATTTCAGGTTGAGCGTCTCGAACCTTAAACTCTTCATGCTGGTTCAGTGTGGATGGGTTAACGACCATCGTCATCGATGCGATGTCAAAGTTCGGGAGCTAGGCTTGACGTGATTTCTTAGACATGGAACAATTTATTTCAAATTAATTCAAGATCAAAATCCTCGGCCCAAGACCTGTAACCAGGGTTTGAACCTGGTGTATTCTCACTCGGGGCAACCGTTAGATGCTTGGTCATCACCGCTCTGTTTGAACTCTACGAGCATGGAAATCTAAACAATGTCGTAGAGCCATGCTGTGGATAACTCGGCTGCGACACGAAAATGAGCTACTCTATCGAGAGCGAATATGTATCGAGAGATGCCATACTTCCACAGAATACTGACGTGAAATAGCGGCTTTCGTTATTGTGTTTCGTTCAGTGAATGAGAATTTCGACGGTTCCCTCCCCCCTCCATTAGATATCCTTTTCTCTCCCAAAAGATCAGCAATGCCCTAGTGACATTTCTAGCGTTGCAAGTGTCCACGGGCGATGGTCAGCTACTGTCTGGTAACTTGCATGGTCGTTTGCCCCTTCTATAATATAATAAAAAAAAAGAAACTCTTTTTGTGGTACGACGAAGAAAAGTAATATTTTTTATATCTGTAATTTAATATTATTTGTATTAAATAAAATGTTGTCGTTAGCATTGAAAATTTTGGTGCAAAATTTTGAAGAAGGATTAGTCTCGAAATCAATAAATAATATCATACTCCACCTTTGCCCTTTACTAAGGTGTATTCATAAAAAAGGGTCATTACGTTTGGCTGTAAGCAATAGGCAACGAGAAATTCAACCGAACGAAACCCGATACAAACAGACGACGATCATCGGAATGAGCGTCATCGCTTCATTGAACTTTAAATCGAATCAACGATCGACAAACCGGGTTGACCTTGTACACGTCAAGGTTCAAAAAAAATTAAAACAAAATGTATATCAACCGCCGCGGCGGACCTTGAGGTGTTAGATACTGTCAAACAGATCCAAAAGTTGATCAACGGTTACAATCGATTACGAAATCGAATCGCGAGGGCGAATCGTTGCGATATCGAATGCCGCCGGGTCGGCGGGCTTTATAGTGACGCGACCTGGCGGCGTGCGTTAGCAATTTGACAATTGTTTTCGATCAATTAGATCGATTCGGCGAATAGAAAGCGAACGTGTGATGAAACCGTTAACCGATGTAGTTTTATTTTATTTTGCAACCTTTTGTTTGTCTGTGAAAGAATACGACCATTGACAATAAAGATCGACCTAATACCAGGCCATCGACCCGAATTCGACGGGTCGATTCAGTAATATTATGCGTGTCGTCGGTGTTGCATCTTAATAAACTCGAATCATTTATTATGTCTCTATGTATTTTTGTTTATTACACGCTGCGAAAATCGAGGGTATGGGATCGGTGACAACGATCTTTGACAACCCGTATTGGATTTCCGTGAAGGCTTTAAGGGTCAAGCATCTCAATTTCAAATATTATGAAAGGAATGGCGCTTGAAGTGAAATTACACAAAGTTAAAGTGTAACGCCGATGTAAACAAACAATCAATGCAATCATTCTTCTGTACCGCATTTATTAAAATTTCGAATGTAATGAATTTTAAAAGATTTTTACAGAAACCCAATCGATACTGATGAGAATTTACGATGCGCCGCCCTAATCCCACAACCTCTGAATAACATTGAATGTCACCGCGGTCACAACAGCGAACCTCGGGGCAAGGATTATGTTCCCACAGCTGAGCTCGCGATCGCTATCGCCATCGGAATGTTTGTAAACTCCGATATCGGCGGCCGATATCAACCGCTCATTGTGCTTCCCCGATCTGGGACGTCGTCATTTCGGAGGAGGTCGCGATAACAGCACCGTTTAATTCGATTAATTGTATTCTTGTACGTCGACAGTTGTGCCGTATAGACTTTTTTTTATAAAGGCGCGATGGATACACGAGCTCGCCGCGCTCTGCGCCGCAGCGTCGCATTGGCCAAAGAGCAAAATCGATTATTAATACATACCTCATGGTATAAAGCGTCGCGCGCGTGTGCACTGCTTTTTTTTGTGTGTTGTTGTGCGTGTTTTGACTGTGTTGTGTATGTGTGCGTGTGTGTTTGTTTGAAATCGATTTTTAGGGTTTCGTATCCCAAGAGTGGTTTTTGAAGACCACGGTATTTATATAAAAGTGGAAATAATGTGCTAGTTGTAGACATTATCAGCCCGAAATCTATCCTCCCTGAAAAAAAAAAATTATCATATAAATTAAATATTCAGCAAGTAAAACAAAGTCCTTTATCTATTTCTTTTATATTCTGTGAATAATAGATTTGATAGGATTTGCTTGAAAAATTGAAAAGAATCAAATTTTTACCTTATGTCCAATTTGAGAAAGTATACTATTCCCCGTTATCTCTGAAGCTCGTGACTATGTTACAGGAAAACAATAACGCAAACATCTAGACTTAATAGGTTCTACCGAGTATATTATCAAAAAAAAATTAGCACTATCACACGCCACGATGTTGGGGTTTCGGCTCTTTTTACACTAAACATCGTAAACGTTGTAGCTGCAGCTACGCAACGACGGGTGTGCTAATAACAATAATTTTCACATGTCTGATTCGTTACTCAGAAATCCTAACCCCAGTTTATCTATTCTTCGAATATTGCAAACAGTTGCGAATGAACAATAAGTAAATTTGCCTGTTTTTTAAGAATATGTTTTTAAACAAATGTGAACTGTAGGGTATTAATACTCTTAAGAAAATAAAATTACGTTCCAGATGTTTAAAAGTTTTTGAAAACATATAGTTGGGTTATATATTGATTCACGTCAATTATATGGACAGATAATATTAAAAAAAGAAAACAAAGAACTACTACTTCTGATGGGTGATCAGGAAGAATTCCTGATCACCTATCAGAAGCAGGAATTCTTTCTGCCGAAACCCAGTTTAATACTCAAAGAATACAATTCATACCCAGGAAAGCGATTCGTCTTGGACTACGAGTAATGCAAAGGTACACCCTCTCATAATCTATCTCAAATCGAAGGCTTCATGCCGGCCCCATGACTGTTGAGTGCTGATCACGGTCTTTGTTACCGATGCGATTATGACGTCCACAGGCGTCAGTTACATAATTAATTACGGCCACATACGAGATATGCGTTAAAAGAAGTTGATTCAAAGATATAATGAAATTTTACAATCAGAATTTTATACTATGAGAATAAATCTACGGTTGAAAAACTCGGCCAATTCTGACTCATGCGCCGAGGGTTCCGTGCTGCCCATACAATCAATATGTTTTTGTGATGTACTTAACGAAGAATAGTTCGAAAAAAAAGCGATCTCGACGTCCCAAGTTCGAGATCGTCTACTTGATCGATTCATACTTGGCCAGTTTTTTTATTTGTAGTTTTGCCACTTTACAGTTTGCAATATAACCAAACCAAGTTTTACACTTATACATATATATACATATATATATATATATATATATATATATATATATATATATATATTTATTATCATTTTTACGATAAACCCAAGAAAACGTTACAAAAACAACATTATAGTGTGGCAATCGTTAAAATCTACAATAACGATTAGTTAACTTAAAAATAGCTTTGTTTTATCACATCATGGTAAGTTAATCAAATGTATTTAAAACAAATCAACGTCTCGACCTCTTGTATCTTCTACAATAAACATCGATCGGCGGTGTAATTAGCGATCTAAAAAAGCATTTTAAGTGTTCTTTACTTCCAAACTTCCTTGTTGCATACAGACCAAGACCAAAAGATGGGCAATCAGGGTCATTTGCTTTTGAATCGTCTCAATAGCTAAACTAATGTAGCGAACACAAGGTAGAAAAATATGCAACTACCCACGTCTTATTTCATACATTAACAGATACATATATTGTTTTTTTCGTATACCTAATCCTTGAGAATCCTTCTTTAAGAATGGATAATTTGATCAAATTAATTCAATTATTCCATAGGTTTTAATGTTACATATGATGTTGTTAAATATATTTCTTCATATTTCAAAGATTTCGGTAACGACATATTAACAGCGTATACGATGTATTAATGAGAATTACTTAAAATTTAGAATAACTTTTTCCCTAATGGTTGTGCATCATTACAAAGTTATTGAATTCTCGATCGACTTAAAAAATAGGAGTGTCGATTAAAATGTAATTTAGTTCGAGCCCGACATGTGTTTCCACAGAGTTAATTAAATGAAACATTTTTAATTGATTCAAATATATGGGAACTTCTTTAATGGTGATGGAACTAAAAGCGTTTAAATGGCTGTAGTGTCGGCCGTCCACAACACTGCAGGAATTTGAAATGTTTTATCAATTTTTTTTAAGATTTGACACGACTTTATTAAAACTGCCTATTGATTTCAAAAATACAATACATTAAAAAAAATATTGTTGATAATCGTCCATGTAAAAATAAAGGCTTGTGATTTTTACAAAATTCTACAACCCTTTTTATTGATATCTATTATATTTTCAATTATTGTAAGTCGTGACCGACGAAGACGTGGACAGAAGCTAGTGCGAGATAGTTTTTTTATTCCACAAAGCTAATAGTCCGCGAGACATTCCCTCGCAACAGGCGGACGGATATTCAAAAAAATATAAATTTACTCGGCGATGTCTGCTTAAATACTTTTTTTTTGTGCATATGTATCAACTATACATACACTCACCGTGCCATTTTTGGAATCGATTAAACTTACTATATTTAAACATCGAAGGACACGGCGATAGGATGCGACAGGTGGACAGGTGGCCGACGAGTGGGTAGTGTTTCGATGTATCGATACTGTTTCGTAATTCGATATATCGATACCGCATATCGATTGGGCTTCCGTGAGCTTAAGGTGAGCACGTGACGAGGCTCGATTTCGTTGGTGACGGGTATTTTTAACACATATCGTTGTCGTTTTAGGGTATCATTGTCGTTTTGATGACATTTTCGTTTTGTTAATTTTTATTTAGAAATGGCGATTGAAAATAATAAATTTAAATCCTGTTATTAATATGTGCAACATAAAAGTGTAATTGTTATTAATTATGGAAATGTACAGTTGTACAGATTGCAACAATTTTATTAAACATCAATCACTTAATGTTTTTTTTTCAATAATAGCATTTTTTATTTTGTAGTAATTTCGCATGTGCGTTTTTCGACTTCATATATAATGCCATAATGATTAATACCTCAAAAAATATTTTATGTTATTAATGTTGTATTATGGGGCACATTTGTATTTCATTATTTTTTATTAATTTTAATCTATAAGTTGTCATTTTAACTGAATATTTGATATATAGTGATTAACAAATCGAAAATAATAATTACCTATACCTATATCATTTTAAAGTAAGCCATAACTCATTTATAATTGCAGATATAAATCATGAGGCTAAACTTGGTTAGTTTCAAATGTACTCAAGAAAAACGAGGCATAAGGCATTTAAACAAAGCAAAAAAAATTCAACAATCAGGCGACAGGTGTCAATCACATATCCGTCATTCGTAAAAAAAAACACTATTTCAATCTAAAATGTCTACATTTAGCGAGTACGCGTCTAACTACAACAAAGACTGATTATCATCTACACAACAATTACATTATCGATAGTCGATATTTCCGATTTATTACCTTTATTTGTCCGCGCTGCGCCCTTGTCCAATGTCGTGTTTTTTCGTCTCACAATGTGTTAACGGTCCGGCCCACGCGGCCTTAGTTCGGCCGATCTGCGTAAAATTCCTCCGTTTATGGGCTCTATGTAGGCCATTTTTTGTCTATGACCAGTTCTGAGACAGGTTGTCGTGAGGCTATTTTTTTTAATTATTTTTATTTTAGTCGACGACGGCGGTTAACGCAAACCTGAATACACTGCAATGTGCTTTTATATTGTGCCACCTCGAACTACAATACGGGTTTAAATTTCTTTCTAACAAAACGTAATAATTTGATATTAAAATAGTTATTTTTTTTAAGTACCTATTATTTGCATTGCTTTCTGTATATAAACTGTGGAGCGGTTTTTTTTTTTTTGTAGTTAACAATTTCGTTTTACGAAATTTAAAACAATGGCTTAACTACACGGTGTGTATCAATCATAAAGCGAATGTTACTCGATCGTTTGTTTATGTTTAAATACAAAACAGTCACTGTTACGTTCCCACAGCGACACTATATCGTAACATTGTCTTTATTAACCTTCGCATACCGCATACAATATATTAATTATACGCTCAGTAATGAGAGAATTGACCAGACGAGATAGCCTGAAGTGTTCCGCGTGACGTCACCTCGCGTCGGCGTCCGAGTGCAGCCGCTCGCACCGCCCCCTGTCGGGGAATACGCGTTCGTGTGAATAATTCATCTTGTTCAACATTCAACCGATATATCCATTTCGGTTCAATGGTTCCGGCAAGTCCTGAAACATCGAAATCCATATTCCCCGTAACGGTTGTGACTATTATCCATCGAAAAATTTTGAATTTTACCGAATTATCTCTTTTACGCTCTTACAGTTTATTTGTTGGAATATTTGGATGTTTTTAGTTATATATTTTAATAAATCTCACGACATGCCATAGTTGATAAATGTATGGTGCAAAGTTGGAAATGTACCAAACCCGTGTAGACAAACACGTTTACGATCATTGCATTACATACACAAAACCTTGAAAATATCTAAAATGGTTTACTTTTGGTATAAATATAAACTCCAAGATTTTGAAATACAATTATATATTTTGGTTAAGTTAAAGCTGAAGTTATACTAAAAGTTAAATAGTGTAAATACTTAATTTCTTTATGTAACATGATTTCTTGATTTAATAATTCCCACATCTATATTTAACATATTTAACATATTTTCACGGTATGTTTTGTGCTGGTAATCCGCCTAAATTATGCATATTTCTTTTTTTTATAACTTCCCAATGAGTTCTTTCTTGTCTTAATTCTATTTAAAAAATCGGTGACGGATTTTAAAAAGTTGTTTTCTTAAAGAGAGATCTTATAGTAACGCATCATAAAAGTTCATTCGAAGCGTCGCCACGCGAAAAGCATTTTATTTGATTTAGTTTCGTCGCCAGACGGCAGATTAGTCAATTATTTACGTAAATAAAAGCGCAAGATTTAAGATGATATAAAATTCATATACATTAACTGCGTTGTTCCTTTTAAAAAGGGGATATTAGCCCCGGAGCCTGTTGTAATGACATGTACATCGATCGACCATTACCGTTTACCTCGCCATTTCTATTAGCGAAATTCGTACTATATGACTTGGTGGATCTCTGACAAGCGACATTAACGAGACACACAAACCCGGTTAGACGGTTTTGCGGCGTACAAAAAAGAAGTTTTGTATGCCGTTAATCAGCTCGAAAACTGCGTCGCATTGTACGCGATGGGCGTATATTTTGCTGTATGAAAAGGCTTCATTGAACGCGCCGCGGCCGCGATACGCGCCGACGCCGGTCATGACAAATAAGATACCTATACAATATACATATTAGGTATCTTATTGGTGTTTACTCCTTAAGAATCGATTTTTCATATATAAGCCCGGGACATGGAAAATCATGGAGTGTAAAATCAAACTTGGCGTTACGTCACGTTCAAGTCAGTCTCGTGTGTATGGAGACTGTACACGTGTGTAGTCTCCATATTCATGCGCAACTTTCTTGCGCATCCCCTATCAGTATACGTAAAGTATAACGCCGAAATAACTATATCAGTACACTTATACTTAATTCATTTAATGTTAACAAATAACAATTGTCAACTTGCGGAGTTTTGATCTCAAATTATAAATTTTCCTGGTGGAACACTGGGAACAACTAAATATGGTACCACTATTGATGCGATGTTTTCGTGATTTATCATATACTTTCCGACGTCCATGTATCATATTTTAATAACTAACTTTTATCAATTTTATAATATTCGTATAATAAAAATTAAATAGTTTATTTAATTTTTCAAATTCAAATTAAACTTTATCAACCGTATTGACTATCCCACTCCAGCCCTATTATTATTTTATTGGAATTAATTATTTACACGCAGTTAAAAACAATTTTTTAATTACGTCAAAGAAGTATAACTTCTCACACGCGTACAATAAGTACCCGCATCGTTTTTTTTATTAGTACTAGTGTTTATTTCACTATTTTTATTTTTCGTTTGACACACGCTCAAAGTCAAAATGTAAAAAATTAAAATCGTCCTTCTAAGACGGAGAATGAAAAAATGCTAAAAAGCGACCTCGTCAATACGAAACCATAAAGATTTCCCTGCCGAGATGTGTCGCCACTTAAATACAACCTGATAACGTGAGACGACCGTAGACAACACGTGAAATCCCTTATCTGAGCCACGATTTCGCTTCATCAGCCACGAGCGCGGCGTTCAACCACCCACAAGCTTACATATGACATGTAAACTTTGGCCGGTTGCATTTAGAACTTCCGCTATCGTTTGTTAGCATTTGGTTATGGTGGAACATCTCCGTGATGATGTACAGCTTCTCAAATCGTTGGAATGCTGTGGATTGCTTCAAATTTCACCTTTCAAAACGGTAAAGTAGTGCAAGTTTCCTAGTAACTTGTTGAAAGTTTGCGAGTAATTTTAAACCAGTTGACTCGGTCTTCTTTAAACGTGTGTATTGTCTGGGTTGTGCATGTTTTGACGGCAGGTTTTTTTTTTCTTGGATGAAATTTCCTTTAATGAAATGCGATATAGGTCTATGGACATCCAAAATGTATTTATTAGTCAGTTATAATTTTTGTTTTTATGTCACTTCGACTTTTAACTTGTATTCCATTTTTTTTTGATTCGAAACGATTTCCACGACCTCAAAAATTAAACATTTCTTATAATTTATTCAATTTTAATGTTTATTTCAGAAAAATACATTAATCGATATATTACGGTCACGTGTGGTCCACTCGACGTATGTATCCTCGTAAATGGTCAAGTAAAACGCTTGAGAAAAGTGAATCAACTCATAAAATTTGAATTACTTTACGACCGAATACCCACATTAAAATCATCAGACGCGTCATGTAAATTATATTATTAATATTACTAATATTTTAGTGGTTCGGAAGTGTTCTCCACGAAAACGTCGTAAATCGTAAAAGATAAAAATCTCTGATCGTAATCGACGCGAGACTCATTAACCAGTAGGTAATAATGAAGTGGACACTCGCGTTATTTGTTTATTTGCTAGCGTCGCGCGTGGGAATCGACTGTCGGGCCTCACACGACGGGATTGCTTTTGTAGCGCTGGACTACCTATTTAGAGCGGGGAGATTATGATAACGCTCAATTATGGCTGTGTTTAAAAATGTCTTTGGATATGTTTCAGAGAGATATTTATTAATTAATGACAGTCTCGCGTGTATCAATTCAACTGTACCTGGACGACTGACGATGTTGATTATTGCCGAATGGATTGACGGCATTGTATTGATGATTAGATAGTATAATGCAAATTGTTGGCGTATAGTAAACAAATATCAAATTCAGAGCTTATGTTCGTACTTCAATATTTATGACCTTGCTATAGAGAAGTTCGTGTAAGGAAGTTTTGCTAAAATATCAAATGCAACATCTACAACTGAATTAAATTAGGTTTTTTTTAAGTCGTAGGCATTAAATATTTTCATAAATACAATGAAGTGAACAGCCGAAATGAAGCCGAATAGCGTCTCGCTTAAGCTACGAATCATC
Organism: Eumeta japonica; assembly: GCA_005406025.1. Taxonomy (NCBI): domain Eukaryota; kingdom Metazoa; phylum Arthropoda; class Insecta; order Lepidoptera; family Psychidae; genus Eumeta; species Eumeta japonica. The sequence continues at coordinate 146,296 of BGZK01001132.1, read as the reverse complement.
AGTTTAGAAGACGGTTCGAATTTCTCAGTCATAGCTATAAAAATCTAGCTCTTTCGTTGGCTGTGGCTGACCCATTTTTTCTATTTATAGATATACTATACGGGTTCGGCCATTTTTTTTTTACTTCTATATAAGAAGTAAAAAAAAAATGGCCGAACCCGTTAACTGTCGGTCGCGAGGTGCGATTTTCGATAATTTATATGCATAGGCGGAACCGTCACGCGATTCGGTTTCGCGGACCACCCGCGCCGGCGCGCCACTGTTCATTCACTGCGCGCAGCACTGCAGGCGAGACAAAAATGCATCAATGGCGAACGCAGCCTAGTATTTGCATGCGTAGAGGCTATCCTATACAGCATCGAACTATATCATTGCAAAAGGAGTCATTCATTCATTTATACATATATATGTGTGCGTGTATAAATATGGTGTTAATTTCCTTACAATCGCATGTCTATAACGGTAGACGGCTCCTACGTTTCGAAAGGCGGGACGGAATTAAAAACGACCCGTCCGCCATTTTACGTTTGTTTGAAATTTCGTCCGTTTCAAAAACACAAACAATACGAACAAACAAACCCGGTCCGAGGCGTGTTTGTGTAAAAATTACACTTTTTATCAACATAATACAGGCTGACACGGTTACGTCCGGCCCAAACAGAGCCGCACAGGTGAGAGTATTGCGGTGCGGTCAGCGGGCGCGGGGCATTTCTCAACGTTTATGAAGTCTGTTAGCCGCAAGTGCTCTCCGTGCGGTGGCCATGCTTCCCTTGAAATGGAGAAGTGTGAGAATGCATATCGAAATCGAAAATAAATAAGTCTAATTTAACTTATGTATCCCGTTCGTCCTATCTAGAACTTCACGTTTTTCGTTAAGAATGTAATTGAGTTGTAATTTTAAAGGTTACACAACAAGTTTTAAGTATAATTATATTTTTAACCTTTGGCAGTCAAGAAAAAAATAATCTATTAATGATATTTTGAAACTTCGGCAGTTATGAAGAAATCAACGATTAATGTTTAAATTATCAGTCTAATTATACATATAAAATTGATATCAAGTGCAACAATAACGCGCATCTACTCAGAAATTTGTATATTGAAACAAGACTTTTTTATATATATTTTTTAACAGTTAAATTCTTTGTCAATCAAAACCAAAAATGGTAGTTGCAAAACATATATTACACAAAGTTGTATGCCTTTACAGATTTAAGTGATACTGGAAATAAATTGACGATAGTTCTAATTTTCCAGCTCTTTGTACTATATTTCTTTCCCGAATCAATATTTTTTTTTTGAATTGAAGTGTAATAATATGAAGTATAAATAATTATTATTGTCCTTATTATGAACGAAATTCGAAATTAAACTACCTCGGAGATTGATGAATTCCTCTAAATCTAATCCACTGACACACAAATCAATAATAGAGAACAAATTAGTCATTTTTTTTTGTTTGTTTTAATCCCCCAAATTATGTTGAACCTAGTCGGTTGCGCGTGCGTCGAATTTAGTCGCGGCTTTTTGTGAATGAGCCACGAGGAGAACAGGTTCTGTTAGCTAGTCGCGCGGTAACGGTACAAAACATCTCGCCCGCAACTCCACGGTTTTTTCGCTCCACAACAACAAAATCCACAAAATTGGCCGGGTCACGGTGTGCAACTTAAACTGTGTTAATATCTCTGTTTTTTTTTTTTATACGAGAGGACAATATTAGGATATATTCACCATTTCATTTAGGATATTTGATACATCCGGTAGGTACAAGATATGTTCTGTAATTGTCAGTCTACATCATTAAGTATATTTTTTTACGACTTGGAATAATTTATAATTTTTTGAATTTTTTATATCAGCAACTATTTAATAATCATTATTTTCATCAGATTTATAGTCTAGTGTGTGTTTTGTCAGTTATTAACATAGCAGTTTGTCGATTTTTGATATATTAACTTATAATTATGCGGTCATAATAATGACCCACGTAACACAAACGCTATTCATTAATTTAGACCAATTCTCATTTCCTTCGGTATTTCCTCATGCATATAAGTAACGAACGGTTCGGTCAACGAATGGTTTGCGTATAGGAGAATTCAAGAGGTATACTTGCACTGTATTGAATACAACAATGGTATAAAGTTTGATACCAGTGCCATGAAAATAAAGCTCTTATTACTCATAAACTGTTCACCCGCAATTTCGCTATAACGCCGTCTCGCACGTTCCGAGAAGTGGTGGATGTTTTGACTGCAGCGACACCTAGCGGACTTTTTTTAATAACGGGTCCATGATTGTATCGTATATAGTTTATGCTTCGTGATAATTACATGGTCATGTTTCTGTACGACGCGGGCGGCGCTGCGGTGCGGGCGTTTTGTTGCAGATAAGGAGCAACGGTTCAAAGATATTCACGGCATACTGATAATGCTAACTCTAGTACTATACGACGAAAACCCGGTCGTATACTTGTATTGCTTGCTGTATTTACTGTGCAAAGTTTTACACCATCACTTTTGGCGTTGTACTGTGAGGCGATCAGCTGCTGCTACAAGTCGCCGTTTTCCTCCAGTAAAACTGTCCATTGGTATAAGTTTATGTCGATGCATAGATTTGTGATCTGTGAATAAATAAAGAAAAAAAAAGCAGTCCTTCAAAAATTAAGATATTTTTAGAATACATAAAAAAAAAGTAACGCGAAAAGTGATGATTGATGGATATGTATAGTTAAGATTATTTACAAACGTAAAAAACCATCCAGGAAAATCAATAGATACAAAACATGTCTTTCGAAAATTATTAAAAAAATAATACATATGCTATCGCCACCAAAGAACTTACGGATATCATTGTTTCTAAATCGACGATAATTTTCAGCAATTTCGTCTATCTTTTTGGCAGTAATTTCCGCTGGTTTATTACCAAATGACGGTCTCTTAATACGTTAATATAAAAGTTTGTTTAGGAACAGGGTTGTCAGACAAATAAACGTGGAATTTAATGCAACTTCTACTTAAATATTCCTAATTAAAACGCCATTGAATGACAGATTGGATATCCCTTTAATTTTAAAGGTAGGATCATATTGACACTCCCTTCAAATTTATTAAACGGCCGTTATTGTTTGAATCGTTTAACTATTTTGGGATCTAGTTCATCAACATTAGGTCGATAAATACGTGGAGCGCCTCTGGGTAACTTATACGTCGTAACTTCGAGAGCCGATTTCTGTATTATGACAACCCTATATCGAAAGATAGTATTTAAGATTAGACCCCTTTGGTCGGGCCCGTTGCCGATACCGCTACGACATTTTCTGTCATAAAACTAATAAGTGATCCGCTATTGTTATCTTTGGACGTAGCCGGTTTCGAGTCGAACTCCGTCATTGTCCTTCCTTCGGTTTATTGACGTTTAATATAATGTAATTTAGACGTTAACGGTATTTGATGGCGGCGAAAATCACCATGGCGCAGTGGACGGGAGACAATGTGTTTTTTTTTGTTACAAATTCGCGCGGAATATTGGAAAGTTGGCAACAATTTACTGTCACAAGTTTTGAAATTGTCCTTTTTTATCTTCATATTGTATAGTAACACTGTTTTAAAATTGAATCTGGCGAAACTTACAGAGTAATGACAATCGGTAGACTTATTATAAGTGTGAATGTGTGTTTATAACGAACTAACAGGTTTACTGTGGAGGGCGTTAACCGTTATTTAGCAATACTAGGTTTGTCTATATTATCCACGTCCACGAGTTGAACGAAATCGATCCTAATTTGTTAGTACTATGTCTATTAAAAATGGTTTCCTATTCATTTATTTTATCGAGAAATCCTTTTAGTTAGACAGCATTTGTGAAAAATATTTTTTTTAGTAATATAAGATAGTTAAATAGTGTTAAAGCCAGTATTACACAAGCAAATAAGACAAGTACTGCCTACCTATGGTTACCGTTTCTTTTTCATAGAGAATAAGTATAATTGTAACTGGCCAGTGTAGCACTTCTGATATTATAAATAATGTTATTTATTCACCTACATAATATCAGTGATTTACTTCCATTTAGAAAAGGATTTCCTATCTAGCTACTGTTATATATGAAAAGTTTAATTTTTCATGAAATAATTGACAACCTTCGAGTATAATGTCCCCGAAAGGTCTCATTATCATGCTCCCATTTCGATGGCGTATCGAGTTTTTTTTTCAATAAAAAGTATAAATCTAAGCAACAAAATCGCTGCGTTTTAAGCCACACGGGTTCTCTTTAAAATTTTTGAATTTGTTATTTTTTCTCATTTTTCTTTTTGAAATTTCGTTTCTATCTCAAGAGCCGATCGCTCACATTAATATGTGTGAACGTAAGTACTTGAACGCGATCAGCTTATATATGTACATAAGTTCCGTATAATATAGTTGTTCAGGTATTCTCCTTTCCTTGCGCCGAACGAACAGAAAATCGCCAATAAACTTCACAGATGAAAACCTTCACATCCGTGGAAGTGCTGCGAATTGAATGGGCCGTTAAATCATGAGCTGACCTTTTTCACGACAGCTGTAATCTCCGCCGACTTTCCTCTCGGATGCCTACTCACCTTCAGCGGGTCGCTCGGTGGAATCGCTTCAGGTATTCCGCCGGAGCCTGGGCTGAGCGCCGTTTTGTTGACCATTGTCATTAAAATCCGGATAATGCTTTTATATTCCTCTAGCTTATGCCTTGTTACCAGCCAGGCTTTGAAGAGAGGTTTATTTCCAACGTTGAAAAGAAAGGTTGTTTGTCTCCGCTTGTATTTAGTTAAACGCGTAAAGCAAACTTTCTGATTTGAAACTACAATTCAATGCGTATGCACATGAGTAAATTTAAAGTTTACATATGAAGGAAAATAAAAGTAAAATTGTGATTGTAGGATTTTTTTCATTATTCCTATCATGTTAGTTCAAACTAGACTTATTTTTACACCATGTACGTGGAAATATTACTTTTTTACCTCCTTTCGTACTTATTTATATGTTGACGTGAAGTTCGTATAATGAATGTGCTGTTAATAAACAAACAATGCTGCAATAAATGCAATTAACACAACAAACTCTCTCAACTTTCATACACAATAGTTGCTTCAAAACTGCATTATTCAAACAATTACGTTTTTTTTTTTCTTGTATTAAAATGAAACTTCACCAGTTGTGCATTTCGTCCATACAAATCACTGTTTATTATTGTATGGCGTGGGCATCTTCGTAAATAACAATTCACTTAATAGCTCCGCGATTGTGCCTGTGAATTTTTCTTTCTCATCTCTATTGGCTTCCTTTCACGTATTTGCATAATTTACAATAGGCAGGGAGGCGAGCTTGTTAAACAATGTTTTTAATGTTAAAAATAACATGTTTGACTTTTTACACCGTGGCTGACGTGTGAATAACAGCGACTGTTCGATGTGTTCCGAATACAATTTTGTTAGATTTCAAATAGGAAGAAAAATTATGGTGAATATGTAAGCAGACAGCATCGTAGTGATTTTATAATAACTATAGCTATGATGTTTGGGATAAGCTATGTGCATAAGGCAGTGGTTGCTACGTTCGAACCTGGAGTTCTTTCGCTTCACGTGACCAACTACGATATTTGTATATTTAATAATTTTAATACACGATGGCTTTTAGTGACTAATTTTCGTTTGTTTTGGAAGATTCATTTGTGTAACATTAAAAAATAAATGCAACGCGCCCCATATCGAGATATAAAAGTTGAATTATCTACTACGTAGTCTGTTTATAAAAAATCAAGGGGGGGGGGGCGTTATTTATATTGATAACTCGACGTTCGCGGTTTATCTCGCGCCGTCTTGTCCAATTTGACTAATCTCTCGAATGTTATTTATCGACGTTTTCCGACGATTTATAAATTATAATCATATTTCACGTTTGGTCAACTAGTCTCTTAGAGTGTTTATAGGCGTATGTTAATTTATTCACATCGCCGTGTATACGCGATTTGTCAATAAAACCATCGGAATGTTTTGTATTGTTAGCAAATAACTGAATATTTTATATATATTCCGGCGATTTTTCGTATTTAATTTCCGAACCGAACTATAGTTTGGGGGGAAACGACTTTCTCTTTTATTTAATGATATAAGAAAACCTGAAATGGTATCCTGAAACGCGTTTGATGTAATTATGCAAATGATTTCTTAAATGTGTATTCATAAAACAAAAATAAATCTGTGATACCTTAACCTTCACATTTCAACTATTAAAAGTAATTATATTCTTCAGAATCGTCTGAATGATAATAAATAAATAATGATATAGTTTGTATGCTTATATAATATTATGAACTGATTATATACAATTAATCGTTCACATTTTGAGACACTTTTTGTACAAATGTACTAAGTTATATAATTTTATAGTTACAAATATACACTCAATTATAGAAGTAACTGGATCAAAGATGGTGATAAGGGATAAGGGCCGACCACTGATTGGCCTCCGACGCGTCGGTTGTCCTTAATTGCGCCCTGCGCGCGCGCCTACTTGTTCGTTACTAGTTCTACTAGTTTAGATTGTGATTTAGTGGTGTCTTACACGTTTACATGCTATAATATCGATCAATATAATCGATACCGAGGCAGGGGATAGAGATTTACCGATTAGAACGACTTAACGTGTCGATATCGTCATTTTAGTACTTAGTTCGATCGCCATCACTGCGATATGTGATATGGAAATCGGTCAAGTGTGAAACGAATGTGAGATGATTGTTCCGTATTGTGATTTTAATTCTTGCATATCTCACAAGTAAATTCCTAATTTATACAATTTTGTCCCTTCGATATTACATGTTTACATATAAACCAAAGGGATAATAAGACGGAGTTGAAAGCTGAAAGTCCATCATATTGACGTTATATGAATTTGATCATTTTACAACACAAATAAATGCAATATTGTCTCTGCCTACCCATATGGGAAATAGGCGTGAGTTTATATTATTATAAATGAAATAGAAACCTAGAATTCTTTTTATAACCTTCACTTAGTGCATTTACTATTTGTTCTGGCGTTGTTGATCGAGCTACTTTTAGCGTCAGTCTACAGAAATAGGATAGTTCAATTCATTTTTTATTTTTTTTCTACTAGAGGGAGCAAATAGACAGGCGCGTGAGCAATCTCATCTTAATGTGAGCGATTTTCGCCGCCCGCTACGCCCTCGACACCGGCGCGGCGCGTCGCCGCCCTTCGACCCACGTCGCAAGGATTGTGTTCATAATCGGAGAATTTCATACGTGGGCTATGTTCATGTTTGTGAATCCTCTGTCGTACGTTCAGAACGACACGTGTCGTACGTATTGCGCCATTAGAGTGACGTCGTAAGATAATGCAAATCACGTCAACTATATTTACTCATATTTCAGAATGTCTGCCTGCACCTTAGACGACACTCCTGGATTTTTCTAGATGTCCGAGTCCGTCCACAGGACGACAGTTGGCGTTCTTTTTCACTGCTCATCAACAGTGAAGAATGCAGCGAGACTTTCGTTCGTCGGTTGCTGGACGCAGTGTAATTCAGAATATATTGCATATGAAAACGTGGCTACATGCTCGCAAAAACATAGAGATAGAAGACGCTTGTAGCCATTTCGGATCCAGAATCTGTTATGATTTTCTTCTCGTAACCGGTTCGAAATTGGATATATTATCTATCATTAACTTGGAACACAATAAGGATATAAGTTATGAAACGTCGTTTTTCTTTATTCGGCCAACACCTAATTCGTGTAGCCGTCAGGTATAAAACAATTTGTGATGATTGGCAAATAATCTTTACATGTGCGAATCCATATTTAGATTGTTGTATATGAAAGGAGAAATCGGCAAACTTTTGGTTTAATATAATAGAGTCGGATATGATGGATATCTGCGAACGCCGCATACGTAATTGTCGATGTTTAAGTATTGGATTTGTGTTTGAATCCTTATGAAGATAATTTTATTTGATATTATCATATAAAAATTAATTTTAAAATTACGAATGCGTTGAGTACTTATATAAACATACATGAGACTACGAAATACCAGAATTACAAATCAAGCCAGAGGCCGCGCTCAGTCATTATTGTAATGTATAGTCTTGAAAACATATATTATAATAATTATAATAATATATATAACTGTGTTCTCCGTTAATGTGATGAAAGAACAATTTATTTTTAATTATGTAGCAGATTGATTTTTTAATATAAACATGTATTAACATAAAACAAACTACTCATAGCATACGAATAGTGATTGGACAACCGCAGCGTTTTAGTTATTTATATGAACAGAGAGGTCCAAATATTTTACGCGATTGCTTACTATGTTTTATTATTGCAAGTAATTTTTCGATAAATTAGGCAATGAAATCCGTACAAAATGAGTCGTTGGATAACCAGGCGAATTCACTGTTTAGTGCACTTACCCTATTTCAATTGAAATAGTCCCAAAAAGGCAAATGAAACTTTATCATTAGACGCATGTTTTTACGGTAACTAGGCTGAGGAAGATTTTTGGAAATAAGGATTATATACGCAACGCCATTATTACGGGACTCTTGAAAACTCAAAAATGCATACATTTAAAATACACGAAAACTACATTTTGCCCACGTTTTGAACCTATCCATTGCATGGCATTGTATTAATGTGTTTGCGATACTTATAGAAGACGAGTGTAGATATTCTCATTGAGTAGTGAATATTATGCATTATTCTGTGTTGCATGTTATACGACCCTCACAAATATATAGCGGCAGGTGACTCGGGTTGCATATTTCCACGTACACATTTGTTAAAACGATTTCCATTTCAAAATACCTATTAGAATATAAGTCGTATAACACTTTACACAGGTGGGCCTTATCGGCCAGCACGGCGAGGCGGTCGTAAATCATACAATAAACAATATTCGATAGGGAATTTTGTCAATGTAATCTCGTTCGGTTATTGTTGCTAAGTTTGCACGAACGCCGGCGAGCGGCGCCGACGTAATTTAGTGTCGGCGGGATGCGCGTGGGCAGCTGTCAACGGCTTCTAAACAATTACCGAGAATTTTAGCGGGAATATAAAGTAAGTTATTGCGAATCGTGATTTACACTAATAAACCATTATTGTATAGCGCTATGCTAGCAATAATAGTTCATCTTGGTGAATATTCAAAGAATTATCCTTGTTTTTGTACTGTGCCGTTTCTGTGATTCAATGATCACGGAAACAGAACAGTACATGTTACTTTATGTTTAATGGAAACTAAAAAAACATGTCGAAACAGAATTGTACAGTAAAACAAGTTTCATTATCCTTGTATAATACGTAGGTATGTTTATACAAGTTCTTAATACATTTATATTATTTATTCACGGTGCCGTGTCTATGGTCTGGGGCACAAATTGCCAGATTTTTATTCCTTAAAATACGTATTTTTTATAGAATAAGAATTTAAATTTATACAAAAATTTAGTATTTTAATAGGCATGTGAATGGTACGACATTGGAATTTCGCCATAAGCACTAATCTTCCTGGTACAACGCTATTCTTTTAGTATTTTTCGAAACTATTTGAAAATAATAAATATTTTATAAGCAATTTGTAGCTATTAGCTTAAAATAAACATTCTATTGAAGAATTCTGTCTACCCAATAGAAAAAATATTTCTTTAATTTTGATTGTAACATTTGAAAAGAATTCGTAGATGTTCAGAATGTAAGGACTATTATCAGCAGGATGCTTTCTACACTTAAACTTTGTGAACTAAAATCAATTGAATAATCTGAAAAAAAAATAATCTAAGTGCTCTAAAAAATGAAAATAAATTATGAAATAAATGAACCCTATAATTTTGTCACATTATATAATTTTTATATGATATAAAAGCTTATCGCGAGAATATACTTATATCATGACACGATACTGGTGTACAATCATCCAAGACCCCATGTTTAAATGGAAAAAAAAACCTTTTTTTTAGGCAGAAAGTCACAAATCTTTTGATACCCAATAGGGACTGCGCCGAAAACAAAATATGTTATTCACGATATTCTCGCGACAAACTTTTATATCATATCAAAATTGTATAATGTAACAAAATTATAGGTTTGATTTTCTTCATAGTTTATTTTATTTATTTAGAGCTTTCGAAAGCTTGTTATTAAAAATATTTTTTTATTTTTATTTTAATGATTTAATTTTTTAGTCTTCGTTGGACATTCCGATTCTCATTCTGTTCGTTTCGATTAATGCATCATTATTGCATGGCTTATTAACATCTAGTCCTTCAATTGGGAGACACGGTTCGCCTCGGTCCTTTGAGTTGGTACGTGCACGACGTCATCTTCGATAAGTCCTGATGCACTCTGTACTCGGTACGGATCGTCTTTAACTCGGATGTGTTAGTATAACGTCGCTTATTTCAAATTGAAGCTTACTTCTTTTCAGCGAAAAACAGTTTTGATTTTGAAGCTTTGCTTCTCGTAGACAGGTTGTGAGTGCTCATGAAGCCCATCTCGCCAAAGCACACACAAGTCGAGGTACGAAGGTAACCGTTGTGGAGTTCCTTCACTGGCGGCAAACCCTGGGTGCAGCAGTCAAGTTATGATGGCGCTTCGATCGGGCTAACACAATTAAATACATGTACAAAATTTAGCGTCTATGCTATTAACCATTGAAGAGTTTCCTCGCCGGGAGCCAACGCTGAAATTCCAGTTAGATCAAGTTTACTACATAAATGCATTGTCACCGGAACTGTATCAACATATAAAATTTCTCGTTCGTAGGATAAGTGCTTCAAATTCAGTTTTGATCTAAACCAAAAAAAAAACAAACATATACTTCAAATTAAATAAAAGCTTACAAAAAGATATAGAAATCTACTTTAAAAATACAGAAATTTATATCAGAAAATTAGAACGAAAATGATTGTTACGTCTGTTACACTAACCGCTTCAGATACATACAACGTTCACGTTAAAATAGCTGTAGTTTTATTTTCTGTATGAAAACGCTGACGGTCAAGCGACGTGACACCGACCTAACCGTGCGCTCGCTGAGTCGGATCGTCCGTAATACACATCGCGTGGCTTCCGTGTTCGTGTTATCATTATATATTTTATCGTGGTATCGTTTTCGATCATAGACCATAATCTTTTTATATCTAACAGTATTCATTTATTTACGCAAAGATTTGTGTAAGTGCTATTCTAAATGTTTTAGTATTTTCTCGGTGCTTGTACAAATGCCGAAATTAATTTTTTTGACGAAATTAAATACTTTTCTGCCGAATTTCATCTTAGAATTGACGAACTAATGATGTACATCCATATTATTTGAAACTTTTTTTTATATGTTTAGTATTTTTTAATCAATAACTTTCGTATTAGCTTATTTTTAATTTGATATAAAACAAATCAAATTAGAATATATTTTAGAAATAAATTAAATTAAACCTACGATAAGATTGACGGAAGATTTTTATAGATTTGCCGTAATTAAACCCTTATGTGTCTTTTTAGTCACAGGAACACTGATTAGAGAGTTTTAATATTTAAGATTCAAAAATCCATCAATATTCTTATTGTCATTATTAGAGTACACAGGAATTAAATTCCCAATTTTCATATTTATTTTCGTTACTTGACCTAATGAGCTAGCGAAACAGTAAATGATTACAAAAGTGCAATTTAAAACAATATATTTTTTATATATAGCTACCAGAGTGTTTATATATTAATATCTGAACATTTGATTTCGCGGTTCCGTCTGCACACGCGCCGACCGCCGCACTAACTCATATCTTTCATTAGCCGGCGGTGTCTTACAACGCGCCCAGTCCTGACTTACTACCCCATACATAAACGGCTTAAAGTGACTCGTAGCTTTCGTAACAAGCACGGGCTGACCGTGAGCTCTTTTTGTGTTCGTTTTTGAATTTTGCAGAAGTTGTCTCTTTGTGAATGCGAATTGATATAATTTGATATTGAGGTCTTCGAAGGTACTTAATTTCGTTGAAGACCCTCGATCAGGATATGCAAAGTCTAGGATCTATTTTAAATTGACGTCTTTGTGTCGACATTTAAATGTCTTTAGCAAAGACGTCAATTTAAAATTAGGTTTTCACTAAAGTTTGGTTATATAGGCATATCCGAAGCATGACCTTGATTGTCCAGTTTTGTTGATGCCTGAAATAGAAAAAGGTAATCCTACTTCATTATAATCATACATGTCTGTCGCGTTTATTTTTTTAATAATATCATTTGACACTTGATTTTTATGATTTAAATAAAAAATTCAAGATATGGTTTAAATTTATTTCAATAATCTAGAACATCATGTTGACAAACAATTAAAAAGTATAATTACTAAAGCAAAACGCCAAAAGATTTGCAATATTTATATGAATAGGATAACCATTTTTTTTTTTTGTTAAACTATATCATTATCTGAATGTCGTTCGGTTTATTATCTTCAACTCAAAGCGATTACAAATAAATCATATGCGAAGTCTCTAATGTAGTATAGTTCCGTGAGTGGTCGATTTGAGCGGCGGAGCATGCGCGCGCGCCGGTTATACTTAACGCATTGTTGCGCCGTTAATTGTTTTAATTACCTGCTCATGACGCGTTATGTTATTCGCGACAATTACTTAGAAGTATTTTCATGAATATATGCATGTATAATTTTACGTGATCGACTTGACATTATCACGCAAGTCCTTCGTGTCCACTTTTTGTGACGTACAATCTATTACGACGAATAATGAAGACGAAATATATGTAATTGGATAGACACTGCATTTGTTTATTGAACAGGCGCCCAGAATCTCGCTTCTTTAGAACGCTCATAGCTGGTTAATATATATTTCAATATTTTGTACACTTCTGTGTTGAAATTTGGTAACGAATTATTTGTTGCATTAGGTTTGAAATTTATAATATTCATATTATTTGTAGTTGCTCGGGGGTCGACATTCCACCATGATTCATTCAATTTTTAAGTTCGAACCTTATTGTGGTCCTTCTGTCAAAAATTTGTTTTGCTATGTTAGCTGCGAGCGTGTACAAATAAAGCATTAGGGTGTGCCGTTTACCTTAATTCCTTTCAATACCTATACGAAATTTAAAATTTCATATTAAAACAGTAAAAAAAACAACACATGCTAATGACGTATTCGTACACGCTCGCAGTTAATGCAGACATTATAATGTGTAAAAATGCATAATAGAAACTTCTAAATAAAGGCTTCGAAGGTGGGGAAGAAACACCAACAGATCCCTTATGTTTCGGTTGACAAATAGAGGAGAGAAAAGTCCTGAACTGTCCTGTCTTTGCTTCTATATATAATAGTATGTTAACGGTTATTATTTTAGCAAAAACATACATCATAAGAGAAGTTGAAATAAAAAAAAAAAATCTTTTCATCAAATAGCGTGATTACTTTTTTTATGTACTATGTAGATATTACGTTTAGCCGTAGTGACCAGTGTAATATAATAAATTTTACCTACATAAATATCTGCATTTTTTTCCTTACTGATAGATTTAACATGAAATTTGCACACGGTATTTTACATAATAATACTGGAATCGATTTAAAATGCAAATGGCTAAATAAAACCATAAACTGTCAGTACTGTTTGGAAATCGAATGGAGGAACATCCTAATTCATTATTGTTTTAATATGATGGGCTGATTACGGCTCCAACATCGAAATCAGAACCGAGACGAAGTTCGAGATTGGAAGCGGTAACAGGCTTAGAGATCAGAATTTTGGTCAAGCACGGGATTTGTCCCGAGCCTGATCAAAATTCTGAGTGAGCCAAATTTTACAAACAGACCGGGATTCCTATGCCGAAGAAGAACCGTCTTCAGCATAAGAATTGCAATGAGGATCAGAGCATCAACTTGGCCAAAACTGAGACCGCAGACGGCATCAGCTTTAACAGCGAAATGAAGAGAACAAGGATTACGTTGGGGTTAAAATTAGATTGCTATTTAGAACATTTAATTTATATTCACACGAACGAACTTTAATTAAAATGAAAATTCATAAATATTGGGTAACATATACATTTCATAATAATTTTTCGTAAATGTAAAGGAATAGAAAAATTACTATCTATTTATGAATAAAACTTGTCAATAATAAAAATAAAATGAAAACGACCTTTATTTCAGTAAAAAATTCAGGAATTATAAAACTGGAAATATATTTCTTTAAAATTCATAATTCGCAAACAGATAATATTAAATATCAAGGTCTACATAATAACCCTAAATATGTACTTTAAAATAAAAACAGTAGTGTTAACATAATTCGAAATAAGACGCCAACACAAGTACAACCAGCTATTTGCCCGGAACAATATGTCGTCGAACAGCATTTTCGCACTTCCTGTCCACTTAACCCTTCGACAGCCGGCGTCGTGTATGCACAAGCATAGCCGCGCGTGGGCGCCCGCGCCGGTGGTCCGCGCTGATAGATCTACCAGCAAATTAACTCACGTCATCGCACGCGCAGATTTTTTTTTGGTTTTATGTATCTCGCGAGAGCATTATTCATATTTTGTTTTTACAATGACAGGAAACATGTTTTTTTTTATTATTGTACTCGACGCGTTCAACTTTACTTTTCTAAATTAGTCACCATTGTATGTACTCAATGGCGTAATTCATTGTATGTACATGTTTTAAAACTTATTTTTATTGACACCTAACTTCGTGCTCTTTCTAATTGCAAAGTATCGTTTGAGATAGCAGATGGTCTGTTAAAACTGTTCTGTGTAAATATACCATTAACGATTCAATATTAGACTAGCGAAATTATTCAATAACCTAAGCGATGTAACAAAATCGCGTTTTAGTCTATATTAATGTCATAAAATTGAAGAGTTTTTTTAGTTTGTACTAGTTTGTTGTTTTTATTTTACGCGCCATATTTACTTAAAACGTTTGAAGCTTATTATAAAGCGCATATTATGAAGCCGTTAGGGCCGGGAATGGAATAAGAAGTAGGACCTATGTCGGAACTGAGAGCCGAGCTGGGATTCAATTGAGATAGGGACTAATGCGGGACCGAGGATTGGATCCTAGAGCGAGGCCGAGGTGGACATCCGGATTAAGTAAAAATTTAAAAATCGGATTAAGGCTGAATGGATATAAAAGATAAGGGAAACTCTTTCATATTCACACCGGTTAAGATGTTTTCCGGTTTCATTTATGAAAATTTATTATATGTAAAAAAAATTAGAAATGTTTAAAAGAAATAGTAGTCCACATAAACTCAATACCAAAAATAAAAATAAACTGATTTCATATGTTAGTCGACTAAGTAAAGTCACAAATTCATTTAGAGGGCTTTGTGTGCGCCTATTCAATAAGCTTCCTGTAGATATACCAGATTTATCCCTATATAAATTTAAGAGTGTTATTAAACAATAACTCAGTAAAAAAAAAGGTATTGTACAATTTCTGAATATGTAGAAGATAAATATCCATGTACACAAGCGGTTCGACTTCTTACCGGGCTGTTTCGTTCTTGATGGCTTTGTATTTGTTTTGGTTATGTATGAGCAAATTAGAAAAGAGCTACCCTTAAGTTTCTTGTTCGTTCTTCTTGAGGGAAAACTGCCGTCCGAACGAGCGGTAAAGTGTAAATTCGCAAAAAAACTATGACGTATTTCAAGTATTATTTTGTAACCTATGAAATAAAGATATTTTGAATTTGAATATGATATTTGTAGTAACGTATAGTCGTATTGGATGTCAAATTATCATTCCGTTTACGTATGTGTATGTGTATGTACTTACACTGCGTCCGTGTTTTATCTATTTTCAGATAGTATCGTCAGTACGTGCAGTCACACACTTGTTAGCTCACACTGCCTTTGCATTGCGTCTTTACTGTCTAGTATACGGACAGAATTTTAAGATAGTTTGAGCGGACGCAGATAACTTAGAAATTTAAGTAACATTGTAGCTTACACAGATATACTAGCTTGATATACGGCTACGAAATTATTAATGTGCTACATAAAGACGCCGTAAACGATAATTAAAATCAAAATATATATCGTAAATTTTATTAAACCATTGACCTCGTGGACTATATCGATCGAGATAAAAGAAAGTCATATCTTTCCCTATAATCATTTCTCTGTCACTTATGGACAAACGTACGTCTGTTTGTTTATAGTGTCCAATATAAACAAACAGACAAACATTTCTCCATACTTCCGATACGGATGAAATTCGTCGAAGGCCTCCGGAGACAGACGGGCCTCGGTCGTATCCGTGTAATTTTTTTTTTAAGCGATGATTACTATTTTGTGGTGTGGATAGCGTTATAACGAACACCGGATCGGTTTAATGACGGCCCGTTTTTGTTTCGCAGGTGAGTCGTCGGCGGCCGCGGAGGGCGACGCTGTCGCGGCTTTTTGTGAGTGAAGCTTGTGATAGGTCATTTGTATTACTAGTAGGTACGCAACGGTTTGATGGTAGATATCGGTCGGAAACCGTCCATACTAGGCTAGAGTGGGACGGTCTGCTATTATTTTTTATTCTACTGCATTTAATGCTTTTTTTTTTAACTGAATAATTTTCTTATCTGACTAACGACTTATGTACTTAAACTGCTAGTTAGACGGAGAAGGCACCGGTACTCAGTGACGTCATTGTTTACTAGCGCCACATAGAGTGATATTGAAATCCGTTTCGCGAGAAAGATATGGCACAGAATCTTCGATGGCTCGTAGTTCATTGCTTTTTTAACCTAATTTGATTTTACTTTTAACCATCACGTAAAGTCGATTTACATAATTCATAAACAAAATTATAAAATTTTAAATACAAGTAAACTACCTATTCTCTTTTATCGAGCTGTATAAGGACGGATTTCTATGCATTTAAATCTGTCCTTATAGAGCGCGAGACAAAAAAGGATATGTATCTTTTTTTGTAATTTATTGATATTGGAAAAAATATTGTAATGTATTATAATATAAAATGTCATCCTAAGACTTGCTTTTGATGTTATATATTATGCTTTCCATGTATTAGCGAATAAAACTGCTTTGTTAAGAACAAAGAAAAAGACACATCTAATTGACATACCAAACCCATAGCGAGGCAAATTTATATCACTTCACAAGCATCGAGAATTAGTTATTTACTCTGTGACATTCCGACGTTTAGCTGGTGTAAGTTTGAAACTAGGCTGTCGCAATGGCGCTAATTCGTTTAGCGAGTTGCGTGAACGAATGTTCGCATTTAGTACCGACTCGAATAAGACAAGACCGCGTTGGGTAACCGTGTGCGTGTGCGCGCGCGCACGCATGGCGTAGGTTAGGGGGCGTCCGTGTGGATGTGCCCGTACTGTAACTTTACAAAGTTCAACAACAAGGCGAAATATTGCAGCGAGTGACAGTTCAGCGCTGAAATTTCCTTCAGTTTGCCTCCCTAGTTACTCCTTAAAAATTGTTTGTCACGTTCCATACATTCCATATTACACATTTCATAGATTCCCTTTTCTCTTGTAGCGTTTCACATTATTTTGATAATTTAAGTATATCGATTTGCATATTAATATGTAACTTTTTAGTAGAAAATGTTATCACACGATCAGCCCGGATCGTCATACTTACGTGTGATGACAGCGACTGAACATAGAACGACGCACGCTTTCAGGTTTCTAAAGACAAATCATACAAAATTATGTATAAACCTCGTTATCCATTTGTTTAAGAGCCAATCACAGTCAAGTACGAATAAATAATAACGATGTATAATGTCCTACAGGGTATATCGATTCAATATTTTACGTCTCAATACATTAAGATGTAAAATGTATCAACAGTTGGTTTCACCATTTGTCACAGCTTATATTTTTTTAATAATTAACCCGCGAGTTGACTAACGGTTGAGGGACTGTTAAAAATTTAACATTGTATAGTGAAATTAGGATTAATTTTCCGTTTTGTAGTTCAACAATAGTAATAAAAGTTGAACCTACTTCTAAATGAATAACATGGAGCGAAGTTATAAACAGAAATGTGTACTCAACCCAAATGTTATTATCAAGTGTAAGTAATAGCGAATAAAACACAATGAAGTGTTAAGTCCTGCCCGCCGACACGCACTACGCGGTTTATGATTTTGGCGCATGCGTATTTTCTGCGCGTGCGACTGTCTAACGGTCAACTTACTTATCGTAGGGGTTGCCAATCTAAAGATCGCATAAAATAAATTTATAATAAAATGTATAGACGAATATATCGATTATATTAGGCAATCTCTAGGTATAATTGTTTTACTATTAGTATGAAAGACATAATAAAATGATCGTTGCTGAGTGGTCAGCGCTTACTTTCTATACTGAAGGTCACGAGTTCGAATCCTGACAATATTCTTCTGTCGATATGTAACATTCTTTTTATTACATTACATATTACAATACATAGAAGTGTCTTAACGACTATTTTCTTCTGTAAATTACGTTTAAGTGAAAAATAAATTAATTAACGAAAGCGTTAGTTGTTTTTTAACTCTTCGTTTCAAAAGTACTTTTTAACAATCATTTCTCTACAGTATTAATGTCGCTCAGATAAATTCACCAACCGTCAACCGTCACTACACAACTCGTTATTTATGAACGCGGAGGTATTGTAGCGTCGTTCACACCCCGTCGCCTCGGATGTGCGAGCCGGCGCTCATAATATTATTACGCGGCGACATCTGACGGCCCCGTAACGGAGGTTTATCTGAAACTATAGATCGCGAGCGTCGAGGCTCGAGCTGAGTTATATGAAAAATAGCAGCAGCAGCACGAGCTCCACCTACCGTTATGCTCGAGATAGTAAAATGAGTTGAGATTTAAAAAGCAGCTGTAATGACTTGGTTGTTGAGACGGATCTGTGTAAAGGAACACTGAGAATTTTAATTCGATATGAATACTGCGTCGAGCCTGATTGGCGCAACTGGTAGTGACCCCACTCGTTGCGCGTGGACGTGGGTTCGATTCCCGCACGAGACAAATATATATTTGATTAGAATATTAATGTTTAAATTTAATTTATGATAATTTAGATAATTTTAATATAAATTATGTAAATTATCTGACACCCATGCTAAAAGCCTCCTTGCTTAGTTTGGGACCAGATAGTGCTGCGTATGTCCAAAAAAAATTACGACTGAGCTTTGGAGCTTCTTCCTTTTAAACCGACATTGAACAGGAATTAAGTAAGTTTAAAAGGAGATGGTCGAAGAGACCCTTAGTGTTTTCCAATTTGTAATCAAATATTCAGTTAACGATGATTAATAATGTATTTTCAACAATCGTTATCGATCCCTATTAATCACTTAACAGTTGGACGTTTGCTTTTTCATTACTCTTTGTTTGTTTTTTTTCTTTCTATGTGAATGAATATAATATTAATAAACCATTTCAAAATTTTTCTATCTAGTACACATGTACCGAATATAAAGATTATTTACGTGTGTTAACTATATTTATTAGCATAAGCAGTATTTTCAGTAGATTTTCTAAATTCAACTTTTGGCAAAAACTAACCTATATTAAATACCTAAGTATTATTTTTAGAAATCATAATGACACAACGTAAACACTAAACACTATATTTCAATACTACGAAACAAATAAAGTGATAAAAACACCGCTGACAAAATTCTCAGCTTTCGTTGGGTACCTTGTACCTTTATAAATATGACATCGGATTTAGTATTGTCTTTTCAAACACAAAGTTCAAAGAAATTCAGTGTTTTCTTTTAATAGGCTTTGAAGCTTAAATTTTATACGTCTAGTATGTATAGCTTAACTGACAATTTTTCCAAACCAAGAATAACACATAGACAGACAAATTAATGTTTTGGCTCTTCCTTCACTTATAATCGCAAGAAATTTAAATCACGCCCCAAAACAAATGCCAATTTAATAATCTACGTCACAAAAAAACCTCAATAACGACGTCCATATAGTTCTTTGTGTTTATTTTCACAGAGAAATCTCGACGTATGGATGTGCTCTTTGGTTTTAAGGAGTAATTTTACGGAGTTTCGTGTCGGAATGTCTATTCAATATTAAAACTTCGAATCCTTATTTTATTTTTTTAGGGGTTTGGAATTTTCTTCTTATTCTTTATCTCCAACCTAAAGAGAACTTCAGTACAAAATTTCAGTTTGCTAGGTCTAAAGTTTTAGGCTGGGCACTGATGATCCGTGTCAGTCAGTCAGGATTTTACTTCTTATAAATGTGAATTTGTATATTTTGAACACACTTGATTGATTCAAAGTTACTAAATTCTTTTCACCGGAGATTTTATATTAAAACAAGAGTAAACGTAGACTAGGAATGTGTCAATAGAATTCTGGGTTAAATGAATGTCGCTTAACATGGAATATTGAAATTAGTTTTTATATTTACGACATAAAGATAATTGAAATGGCAACACAGAGGTTCTCAAAACGATCCGCCTATACGCGTTCGCCTACGCTCGTCCGCTTCTGTCGAACCTAGCCGTCGAATGTCTAATTATGCCATAGAACAATAGACATCATCTAGGACAGAGACAATAGGACAGCGAGACGATCCCTTCGACTTATTCAAATTCGAATAGTACGTAACGTCTATATATAAAAAAAAAACCGAAGCTTTTTGCTCGCTCATTATAGATTCCGAGCTGTGCATAAATTGAGTGCATAAGACCGGAAAATAATTATTTAAGCCCCCGCTGTCCTTGCCTGTCTTCAGCTTCGCCGACGATTCCGAACTTATAATCTGCTTAGAATAAATTAAGAGCAACTTCCATACAGAGGCGAAAGGACGGACGCGCGGATTTAGCAGGTAACGAGTACCTGTTCTGACCCAATTGTACTAATATAGCCAGGTCGGTGATTTCGTTACCGCTGTCGGAGTAGCCGAAATCTCGCCGGGCGACGGCTACTAAACTCGTACAATAAAGTCGAAAGATCGCTTATCGGCGACTCGCCGCGGCGGCTTCAGTGGCCCCTATTCCGATACCCTGTGATATTATGTCGATCGGTCGTGTTCGAGTTGTGGGTATCTGCGGTTCAGCCTCGTGCTCCGCGTCGTATGTATGCTCCGTGTAAGCCATAATTGAAACATGTCGATTTGTTTCCGTCCATTGTGTTTCTACAAGTTTCCGTTTACGATAAATGTGATTCTGTGAAGAATAATACTCCCTGTGGACACTACACGTGTATAACGTGAAAAGCGATTTCAAATGCGTAGGTATTAAATTCAATATGGCGTCTGTCACGCCTGCCACGCAATACCTATCATATTACTTATACTGTGCGAAGCGATGATAGACGAGTGGTTAATACGTCGCCGTCGAATGATAAAGTACCTGTTCGAATTCTGATCAAAAACAAACTGACCGATTTGGTTTCTTTTTAATTTAAGTCAAATTAAAATCGTTCGTTCCGCTCCTCGGAGGGCATGTGAAGCCTTCGGCTTCGGACATTGTCGACGGTCGTTAAAAAACCCCAACGCGCCGCGATCTAAAGTGCAAAGATCGCGGGAGCGCATGTGTCGACAATGGGTTGATGCAAAATTTGACATACCAAATTGCAGCTACTATGACAGCTACTATACTATCATAATAAAAGTATTAAAAAACGCATCTAAGCACTAATCGATTAATTTCATTTTGGAATCACGGATCGATAGTGATTTATGACGACAAGAAAGCAGAATTAGAAATAAACGCGCAGTCGATATGTAATCGTTCACATTAATCGCGCAAAAATACATTGGCGGCGTACGCACCGCACTCGCGCGCAATGCGTTCGAGCATCGAACACCCGCTAAATTGCATCGGCGATAAAATCTCGAAGGAATGCATCGCCCGGTGCAGTTCGTACTCGGAGCGGTTTCGGCCAGAAACGAGAAACCTCGTCTCGATCAGGTGGATTATGTCGCAATGGCCGGCAGCGCGACGTCTCATTTGTAAAAGTAAGACACCGCTCCTTTTAAAAGTTAAAAAAAAAAAAACAACAGAAATATAATGTACGCACGCACGAGATTCATTTTCAAGAAAGTGATCTTTTGCTGTTGTTACTTAATAGATAAAAAGTTCGATATATTTTTTAGTCTACTTTTTTGATTCGACTTACGAGCAGAGCCAAGTTTCATACTTAATAACAATTCTGAAATATGCCTTTATTATTTTCTAAGTTTCAACGCGTATTATATTTGTTATGTTGGGAGTATGACGAACTCGTTTCTAACACCGCAGAGTACACTTCCTAGTTCTTTTATCTCGCTGGTTAACTTCGCCATAAAATCGACATAAAATTAATAATCGTTTTATAATGTCGTAAACTATGTATGTTATGGGAAACATTAATGTGCATTATTACAACTCGCGTCATTAACAAACACTTCATTGTATACTTTATTAACATGCTCTGTATGGTTTGTCAAAGCGTTACAAATACTAATTATTTTTTACACAAATATGTATTGTTCTTTTTTAGTAATAAATTCTCTATTAATGATTAATAATAAATAAAATATCTAAAAAAATAATTTAAACCATCAATGCGAGTTCGGAGTTCGATAGCGAGAACACTCAACGCAGGCAAGATCTTAATTATCCTCGATGATTAAGATCTCTTAATCATAATTATTCTTCATGACAATCGTGAGTGCAGACATAGTGGTGGCTGTCGGCTGTTCCAGAAATCGCACCGTAAAAAATCATGGGCACGAATAAGTATTACAACTGTACTTTATATTGCTCAAAAAAATGTATGGGTAGTACACAGTAAATAGCCGGTTACAATTTTATCATATAACCAGATTTCCCGGCTATGCAATATTAAATACAAACATCACGAACAGAGTCAGATAAGGGTTCAAGGAAACAACAGATTGCACATTACTGGGTGTCGTTAACAAACACATATTGGACGATGCGCATCCGGACGCCGCCGGCGCGCAGGCGTCGCGGTCGGCGGATTGGGCCGGCGCGCGCGCACGAGCGCGCAAAGGGAGCGAACGCACTCGACCGGACGATCGATGTTTTTATTTATCGAGGAAATTATTATGGCGTGGACCAGTTTCCATGGGACATGGTGGAATATTAAAAAAGAAAATTGCGGTTCCAGTTTTCAATGTTTTCTATCGAGAGGAAATTATTGCATGGATTATAAAAATTCTTGAAACTGGAAAAGGTAATAAAAAAATGTGTGTATACTCACGTACGCTCATAAAAAGTTATATTTCTTTGGCGTGAACAAATAATATGCACACAGTAAAATAGTAGTCTTTACAAATTCTTGTTCATACATAAGTGCATACAGCTACTGAATCGTTACAAATATATGTAAAATATATTTCTTACGACTGAATAGTTCAAAGTTGACGTATATACTATGGGGTGGTAGAGCCATGTTGTATGTCTATGGGAGGCGATGACCACATACATTGTCTTTAGTGGCTCACAAGCTCGTCTCCTTCTTGAAAATGCCTCAAAAAATACACGGTTGGCCGGTGAGGGCTGCATGTTGCTGGACTTCCTGGCTGCACCCGCAGGTCGAGACCAACAGATTGTACATATTTGCATTTAAAATACTTAGATATGTGATTTGAAGTAAGCGGGAGTGGATTAAAATCGACCAATATAAATTAAAACAAAGTACATATTTCAATTTAGACACATATTTTGTAATTAACCGTTTTCAATGATCTTTCGCTAAAGCGGCATGTGAACATTACTAAAAATGATATTAAGTAATACCCTTCTTTCTTTATATTTTTTCAAATGTTCATCATTCCTCGTCTAAAGTATTACATACATATTAGATACACCTACTGATAGTTAGCGTACTCTACAGCGTGCGATATATGGCTTAGGATTCCGAGTCTGGGACTTCCAACATTTCTAAAACTCAGTTTCCATTTTTAATGACTCAGATCAATGTATTTACAAACCTATTATTTTCCGGATAAGCGCAGTGTCAAGTAAAAATGTTGTAATCACATTATTTCTCAACGATTGAAAATGTATCTAAAATTTTATTACAACCTTTATATTTCTGAAAAAAAAAATAAACACATTTCATAATTAAACAAACTTTAATAAAAAAAAAAAACGACTGTTCATGCGCTATTCGCTTTCGACACCTCAATCGACGCGACCGTGTCGCAGCTTATAAACACTAACATTTGATATGCCATTTTGAGTCCGCATTTTTATGGTTATTTCACGGCCAGACCATAAATCTCGTCGAAAACACCTGTTGCGGTGGATTTCGAATCGAACACTTCTACGTTCTACTAAACTACTATAACTACTACTACCTTACAATGCTTATTTCGAATGCAACACGATTAAATAACGAGAGGTCGTGCGGTTTTATATTCGACTGTAATGAAATTGATATATATATTATTGTATTATTTATATCCAACTTGACAAACAATTGCAATAATAAATATATGCATTTCCCTTCGGGTTTGTCTAGTTTTCATTAGGTTATGTATTATTCATTAAGTACCCTCGAATGAGAATTATTCTTTGATAAGAATCGTGCTTAAGAGCTTTAGGCCACGGCCTAAATGATCTATGAGTTCTCGTGTCAAATTAAATCAAACACTTCGTACCCCGTAGAGCACGATTAAGCCTTCGGTTCGGGTTCGACTTTCTCAGTCTGATATAAAGAGATTGAAGGAGAGTACGCTTTGACCGTGGGAAGACCCGACACGACACGTCTGTCAGTGTCCGAGTGCCTCTTTCTTCTACATATGGTACTAGCTTTCGTCCGTGTAGACATAAAATGGTGAAAAAAAATTTTTTTTGGGGTGGGATTTTAGTAAAATCCGTTTTTAGTGAGCGTCTACGTTCCGGAAACAGTAACTATGCCAAATTTCAAATCAATTGAACATATAGTTTCAGAGATATCGTGATGAGTCAGTCGGTCAGTCGATATCGCTTATATATGAATAGTACATAGATGTCGTATTTGTTTAATAGGCCAGAAACATGTGGACGTTGTGTGGTAAAAAGGAATTGGAAATTGGACGTTTTCCCTTCCTTCCATAGTCGATAAAAAAACGAATTTGAGAATTTTTTTTGGAACTTTTGGGCGAATGTTAGAAATACTCGATGCATAATATTTTATAAAATCTGCATAAGGAATGCAGACTGAATTGTATTCGTTG
Organism: Eumeta japonica; assembly: GCA_005406025.1. NCBI lineage: Eukaryota > Metazoa > Arthropoda > Insecta > Lepidoptera > Psychidae > Eumeta > Eumeta japonica. The sequence continues at coordinate 121,050 of BGZK01001132.1, read as the reverse complement.
AAATGTCTGAAAGAAGTATTCATATAAGTTGACTACGTCGAGGTGACTAATAAACGATGGATATATGTTTTTTTCAGAACAAATACATAAAACGTGCGTGTATACCGGCGACAGTACGAGAAACTAGAGCGTTTTAAAGGTTTCTTTTATGGTCAATAACCATCAATTGCCCGTATGTGTGTTTATTAGAATATTAATAATAAATACAAAAGGCAAGACAATCTTCACGCTACATAAATAATTTTATCGATACGTTTTCGAGGAATCAGGTCGCGTCCGAAGCGGCGAGAGAGTGCGACGAAATCGGCCGACCACGTCGTTTCGTATTAAACGGCGGACGTTAATAGAGTAATAATTTTCGTGCGGAGCCAACGTCACCGATTGCGCCGGTTCCGGATTGGATTTCAGGCACCTACCCGTACCATCGGTCTTGTTTCGATTTCGAACACTTAACCGGTGAAGCACGTCGTCCCGCAATTTTATATCGTCATCGAGGGGACCGACTTTAAGACTTTAAGCCCCCCACGATGGTCCGCTGGGGGTGGCAGGCCTCTAACGACATGAAGTATTGACGAACAGTGCAGTACGAAACTGCCGGTGTGAAGTTAGTCGAGAAAGGTCATGGGAGGAAAAGGAAGGGTCGGGGAGCGTTTAATCTGCGAATCGAATCACATTCAATATAATTCAGACAATTCAGAGCGGCTGAGTTTCGTGCGTTGTACTGCAGTCACCGGTGTGAGTCAACGCGATTCTTTGAGATTCAAGATTCTTTGCGACACGGAGCGAAAGGTTTAATGTGATTCTTTGATCGAGTCTCTTGCAGTCAGAATCGAACCTACACTTACTTGTTCGAAAGCAAGTCTTTTAGCTTCTTAGCCCTCCACATTTTAGAGTTATTGCGTATGGTATAGTGTATCAGGAACATGGTCTAAACACCTGAGTCCGGCTAATAGTCTGAGTTACAAAATTCACCAAAGTTATTGTTGAACAGGCAATCGAAGCCAGCATTAAATGGTGCTTCGCACCAGAATAGTTATGTCACCGAGAACGGGATACGTACATGGGAGTAAAAAACTATCATATAGAAGCTGAAGGACTTATATACATACACACCCGACATGCTATCCCAGAATTCTACGCATGTGATTCGATTCCTGTGAATTTTAAGTTCGATGTTCAATAGTTTATTGGAAAGGGGTAATTTCACTATCTGAATAACACATACGGTACGCACTTGTGAGTGTCGATGCACTCGTGCAGGTCAAATTAGTAATGAAATATCTACAAATTTGCACTTCTTAAGCAAAAGCTCCGACAAGATAATTGGGCATGTAGTAGACGATAAACACGTCGCTTCGTTTGCGAATATAAATTTATGGATGTAATGTGTATGTAAATGTAATTTTATTTCGCGGTTTTTTTTTATCTTGTCGTCGCTGGCAAGAAACGTTCTGTAAATAATAAAGTTCGGTGTCTCTTCATTTGAATTCGTGTCCCTTGCAGATTTTATTTTTGTAAAGCATCCCGACGCGATCTGCGGCGATACTCCGGACAGCGGCGTTTTTGTAAACGACACAAACATAAACAACGCTAACGCATGCGCGGCGCTCGTAAAACTCGTAAATGTCGCGGCGAGGATATCGACCGGTTTGCAGGCGCCGGCGATGGACGCGGACGCATTGGATGTACTGCGCGCGCGTGGAGAAGGCGTCGTCCCATATTGGCATACGAACAAGCAATCGGTTTGTTGGCAATCGCATTAGGGAAAACTAATTTAACGATTTCAATACAAAGCTTTTAGAGGAGAGAAAGTTCTAACTAAATCTACCTTCTGGAAAAGTTTAATTAATAGTTTTCACACAAGCATCGTATATATATCATTTCCCAGCATAACAAATTAATAGAAATAGCAAAAATGTGGACACCTCAACAGTTGTCGGTAAAAAGTACGATTGTTTGGCCAAAATTAAGTTCAAAACGTATCAGATTTTTTATAATTTTCTTGCATTTTAAATATTTTTCAATATATATTTTAAAATTAAACTATAATATATACGCGAATATATTACATTGTAATAACAATATTTAATCCTTTTATTTCAAGATGGTGTTATTTGTTTATTTACAAAGAAAACTACATCGACGACAGTTTTAAAATAGATTTAGGCAGATGCTGAAAAATACTCGCTCGCGTATTGTTTATTGTCTTACTTAAAATTCAATGTAACCGTGTCTTAACTACGATGCTTTACTTTTGAGGTTTTATTCACTCGCAGAACATTTTCGTTCTATGTTCTAGCAGTAATTCGTATAGTTATCCTCTTGTAGTAATTGACTGTTGAACATAAGCCTCTTCTAGAAGATACATTCTATGCCGCTATTGCCCACCATTGACAGAGAGATAATATTCTGAGTAATCGGCTTTTAATTTTCATCTTTCGCGATTCTTACAATAGGGTTTATTTTCTTAACTATCGATTTACGTTTGAAATTAAACATTTTGATTCAGCAATTTTACTGTGTCATATGTCAAAATAATGGTAAAAGAACAGAAAATGCGAATTTCCTGTATCATTGTCGATGTTTCAAACGTTTGTAAAGTTTAATTTATTGAATTTAATGTTTTATTTCATGTAAAGATTTTTATTAAGTTTTTAAGTTTGCAGAATAACTCAGACATAAATTATTATTTATATTTTTATGTACCTCATCCATCGGTCCTCGAGCTCATTATCGTGCAAGGAAAAAATATTTAAAAACCGGGTGTCCGTTGCGCCGGCGCCTGCCCATTTCTTACTGTTTGTTATTCATAACTCGACTACATTTTAGTGGGTTAGGTGAGCCTACTAAAATTTCATACGCGCGCCGCTAAAGTAGGACGAAGGCGTTTTGACCGTTATGAAATTCCATTGGTCATATTTTAACCGTTCAAAAATTCATGTTTGCATTATCAATAGCTTGCAAACGTCGGATTTAAAATACCATATTGATGAGTTTAAAGGAAATATCATTTATTTTTATTTATAAATAAATTACATTTACCGCTCCATGTAATAATGGGATTAGATAAGAATGGAATTATTGATGACGATTTTAATGTGTGTATAAAATTTATGTTTGTCTGTAATGGATTTCTTACACTTTTTTTATATCTGTCGAGGCGTGCTCGGCGGCAAAAATGAATGCAATTGACTATGACTTCCCACAGAAGAGCGATAACTTAGTGCATCGCTTCATAAATAAAATATCAGGCGCGATGATAATCAGGTTCTGGTGACAGGTGACAATGAAAATAAAATATATGTTATGATGCGGTTTATTTATGAATGCGTTTATTTGTTCTTCTATTGTAATATAATTCGAATGTTAAAATTTCTATATTACACTACGATTGTATAAATCTGGCACTAAACTGTGTTTTATTACTTCGTTCTAATTTTTATTAATAATATTTTTGTTTGTCAACGTTTTATTAAAATAGGTATACATCAAGTTTGGGCTGATTGAATCGTTGATGGAGAAATCATTTTTCTGTTTTATAATAATATTCCTTACGTCTCTAGTGCGAAATCGGGTATTTTTTGGTATTGCCAATAATATTCTAACGTGTTGCGTTCTCAATCGTTGAAGATTGTTAAATTAGCAAATGCACTTTGTTAATATTTTTTTTGTTGAAGCATATTATTAAAGAAATCACATTTATACAAATGCGAGTAAACATTATCGCTTAAATCCTGTACTCTGCCAATCTTTTTCTTTCTGTTTCTTCCAATACATCTATATAAGGTCAACCTTCTTTCTATTTTGGCGTTAGGTGTTTTAACCTTGACCACTATTGGTAAAGTTCACTTTTCCTAACAATTTCCGCCAGCAGTTTCACGGTGTTGGTCCACCATCTACTATAGATTCATCGTCAGTAGCTTTGCCTGCGATTCTCAACCGTCTCCGCATACTTATTAAATAAATCAAGATCTAACTAACCATTAAACGTATCGTTTTAGCGAACTATCACAGATTTAACGAAGCCATAGATAAAGTCGAGTCGTATAGAAAAACTTGCCGCATAAGGAAGTAAAACGCATTTATCTGGGCCACGAGACGTGTAGGCATATTCTGTGACGCGGGAAACGCGATCTCTTTATGGGGCGATTAAAACCACCTCAGTATAGTTGCGACCAGATTTGCCTCTTCGTTACGCGACGCAGGGCAGCGTAGGGCCCGTAATAGAAGGTAAACGCTTTGACGTTCTCACGTCAAAGCGTTTTTCACCTACAATTCGTTTGCCAGAATCGTTGCATCTCAATGATAGTCGAATCGTTTATATTTGTATAAACGAGCCATCGATGAATCTATTATTTTTTTTAGGGTCAGTAGTATCGGAGATAACAAAAGAAATGCAAGATTTTGTCCAGTTTTTGGAAATATGTACGTGTTTTGTTTGTATATTGCACGTCATCAAGGAAAGAACCTATTCCTTTCTAAAAGGCCGGCAACGCACTAGTGACTACTGACTCGGAGTTGCTAATGTTCGTGGGCAGCGGTGATCTCCTACTCTGATGAGTCGTATGTTCGTTTACTCCTTCAAAACCTATATAAACCCAAGGAATTTTCATATGTTATGGTCTTTTAAAAATTTGAACTACCTAAGAGCCAGGTCTATTTTCTGGATTGTTATTTTTATATGAATATAGTAGGTACTTATTAATGGATTAAACAGCAAATATTATTTAAAAACTACAAAGATTATGAGCAAAAAGTCCGTCATCTGTCGGGATATTTAGCCGGGAGCAGTATAAAATAATGACAATAATAGATCTCGCCGGGAGTGGACGTCCGCGCGACCGCAAGGAGCTCTTCCTGGAAAGATAGGCCGGTACACTCGACCACGTTATTAGTGTAGTCCCGCGACAGCGGAAAATAGATAAATAAAATAATATCTGTAATTATCGTGATTTTGTTATGTATAGTTTCTGTGTTAACTTATCGGAGTGCGTATGTTAAATTCGTGAAGAGGAATTCAAATGCATTCTTTCACGTTTAATTGTTATTAGAGATATTGAAATATGAGGTATATTTGAATAATAATAGCATTTGAACATGAAATTCAATTATTGATAATGTTCGCTAATTTGGAACTTATAGACGGCGCGGCGCAGTGATCATACGCGGATTAGGCGGCTAATAAAAGTTACAAACAAGAGTTAACAATATTTTAGAGTCGGTATTGTCTTAGGTTTCTTCAATCTTCCCCTTCTCAATATATAATCGAATTAAGTATATTCTGATATCGTTGATTTTATAGCGAACATAATAATTTTTAAGAGAGGGTGATTGAACGTTGACTAATAATATTTACACCACTTATTTGCTTAACTTTTCATCTACCAGATGGAATGTCAGTATTTCCAGGTTGTCTGTACTAATATCCTCGATATCTAATCGCTTGAGGCAAACTTCTAGTTCATTCCTAATTAAAACCTATGTATAGTGTAAACTTTTAGAATTTTATTATGTTTTGTGCAGATGTATGTCCGAAAAAAGATCACTGTTCTGAATTATAACTTTAACGAAAGCTGGACTTAGTAACATTAATATCTTTTTCAAAATGATATTCCCGAGATACCAGTTAAAGAAACGGCCCTCTTGTGAATATTGTGATAAAATATTAAAGCTTTTATTTTATCTAAAGCTCGTTTATCTGGGAATAGCAGGAGTCTAAAACGAACAAAATGTAAATATTTTGAATTGCCGATTAGCACTTCTATTCAGTAACCATAATACACGTTGGACTCCTTTGCAAATTTGTAAAAGGAAAAAGTTAAATTTTGTTTTGAATGCTTATATTTTTTTACTTTAATAGCTTGTATGGTTTTGCCTTCATATTAATTTTTCGTCAAAAAAATATATTTTAAATGTCAGTTAATCGCTAGATTGCGATTCTAAACGACATTGTTTGACTACATGTAACTGTTATGTAAAAACCCAATGCTTAAACATTTTAGGTATTTCTATATTTTTGTTTATTTTAGTCAAGAAATTGTTCAAATAAGGAATTGCATTTCTTCTCTTAAAATGTTGATATTCGAAAAATCTGATGAAAATATAGACAACGAGTGTACCAGCCGTTCTTTACTCCATATACGCCGTTGTTGATTATCTCTTATGGGACGAGATTCTTCTAGAAATCTTGGAGTTGGTGGTAGCGTCTTGCGTCTCTAGTTAGCATACTTGACACGATAAAAAATATTAGTATCATCTATTGTAATTACAGCATTTATGTCTAAATATTTAACATTTAACCCATAGAAAAGATGGATAAGACGATCATGAAACGTTCTCATGCTTTTGAAACATTTTAAAAATTTTACCATACGATTCTCCTTTCCAAATAGGAAAAATGCATACTTTGGTCTCAACGATTGTATCTAATAAAAATTATAACATTTATGCAGTCAGGACAATATTAAATTTGTGGACATCGTAAAGAAGTTTAGGAGGATTGTCGAAAATAAATGTTTATAAAAAAAATTGTGTTGTGTATCCAAGATTGCAGAACGGTATAAAAAATCCGAAAACAGCACTTTTATGCTACAAATGGAGTATTCGACCAAGACTTTTCAAAGATCTTCCAAAGTTATTGTCTTCCGATCGATTTCCGTAAATATCTCTTCAATAATTTAAGAACATGGCATTAGAAATTTGTACAATATTTAAGGGAAAGTATCAAATCATTTTTTAATCATATTGACAAAATTAAATTTCCGGCAGAACATTTATTTTAAAAATAAAAAAAATATAACTGTCACCACTCGGCTTAATAAACGTAATGCACATTAATTTTCTTTTTACGTAAAAAACGTAATTATAACTCTCTAATAATTATATTATTTTATGTTTGTTAATCTTGCCAAATTTGAATCAAAATCAAAGTTTGAAATACATTTCTGCTCGCACATGAAAGCGGCAAAATACAACGATTACCCAGTGCTTGTCTAGCAAAGGCGAATCTTCTAATATTTCTGTATCTTTAACGTTGAAGCTTTCAATCATAATATCAAAGTTCTAGTTATTTCTACTTTAAAGCGTTATAAATATAAATCGGACATTTATTAGAAAGCATCAAAACATTTTAATTAATACCGGACTTATCATCGGCCCGATGTTTACGAGTGACTCGTCATATAAAATATATAAATAAAAAAAAACATCTCTTAAACTACTAATTAATTCAGGTTAAAGTTGTGATCATAATTTTAAGACGCTTCGACAGTTTTACGGCGACGCGCACCATAACGGCGTATGCGTGGCCTGATTGGCCGGCCGTTGCGTTTATTCGGCCAAATTGGGCGTACCTATACAAGATTCATAACGAAATATTCTTTTTTGTATATGAGGTTTCTTAATGAAGTTTCGCAACCAGACACTCCTGCGCCTTTGTAAATCTATCGTTAACATTTTCCCTTGCGTTCGAAGTAAACGTTCTGTGTTAAGCACTGAAATATGTAGATACCTAAACTCTAACTTTTAAAAGCCCGAATAACGTAGCTGCTGCTAAAACTGCTTCAATTACTTGATGACGTTAAGATTGCAATTATTCATGATGTTATGAATATCATTAAATATATTTTAATCGAATAAACGTTTATCGTAGTGATTAAGTTACGATCAAAATATCGGTATTAAAATTTTATTGTAAATATATATATAAAAGTATTAACCCAAAATATGAATGCCTTTTACGTGTCGTATTTGTTGATACATTTTTTTTGGGGTACTATCTATTTATGACTATATTGTGTCGGGTAATTATCAATTTATACGGAGGTTAATATACACAGGCCTAATTGATTTAATTGAATTTTCCTCAAAGCTAAAATATCTCGAAAGAGTTATGAATCAGTAGCGTTACATTTCAAAGAATAACGTAAAACCAAAGTCCGTCTGAATTTCTCGAAAATAAATGTCGCGTGCGCATACGAAAATAGGTGGCGCCGTTGTGTGAGTCAGACACTTAAAATGCTACTTGCAGGGCGGTATTTCATAGAAGCGAAATTAGTTGCTGTGTTGATTGTTCTGGTCGCTAGTTTGTATTCTATGTAACCTTCTGGCGCACGCCGTTAAAGAAATGTGCTTTTATTTATTAACATAAAATAGGATAACTTAAAATGGATAAGATGCACGTGAAGAAATTGTCATGACCGCCTAAGAAGCCTTGCTCCTATCGGCTTTGTTTCGATTCATTATAAATTAATTTTTAATGCAAAAGAATAACTCTAAGTAACTCCGTTAACACTGAAAAACGTTGAAAGAACTTTTTTATGAGGAACTGATAATACAATAATTAATTATTCGATACAATTAATAATTCGTAATATAATAATTGTCACGAACCAATTTGGTATAATTAACTAAGAGAGGCAAAAATAATTTATTTTTTATTAAGATTTGTGAACTATTATTGAAACTAATTTTGATTTGTTCCGTTGGTTCGTTAGCAGAAGACGTAAACTACTATTGATAGGATATGAAAAAGCTCGTACGGGACGGGACATGGTGCTTTTTAAATCTAAAAGTACGTGATAAGTAGAACACATAATAAGTATATACGATTGGTCGAATTAAAAGTAGAGGATCTTATAGGTGTTCATGACACATTTTCTTTACGTTTGTGACGTTTTATTTTAATAGTCATTTCGTTGTCTTTACTACTGGTTCATTAACGTATACTAGGCTCACGATGACGGAACTGACATTTATTGGCTATTTTTTCAATACTACCCATCTTTAATGTGGTTAACGTTGCAATGAAAAATAAAAATGGTAGATACATAAAAATATTTTTTCGCTTTTGATTCTGCCTGATCAAAAATATACAAGTCGGTATACATCCTCGCGATAGTTGGTTAACGACGCACGATCGTAATATTTTTTTAAAATATCAATGGTTGCCGTTGTCAAACGAAATTGTCTATTTTTAGAAATTCCACACTCTAGAAGAGTCTAGTTATTCTTCTCTTCTCCGTCACCGCACAGGAATGTCCCCTGCCTGTTTTACGTCGCACGCTTAAGGTACGCGGCGCACAGTAGAGTTAGGTAGTTTCACATTCACGGTGCGTGGCCCGGCGGTGCGGTGAGCAGTCCAAAGATTGTAAAAAATCAAGAGGGACTGTCGACTGACATTATTGTTTATCTTCGATCCTAATATTTCGTTGCGAGAGGCCATACTGATAGATTAATTGATCTATAGCTGCACAGATAATTGGTCTATAATTGCGCAGACGCCACTGTAGTATATAAGGTATGGGAAGATGGGTATGTCCTTTTCTTGTAGTAGACAACTGCCACAACGATTTTTTTCATTTCCTTTAGAATAAAGTCGGTAGAACGTTCCTGACACTGACATTAATAAATATTGGTACCGAATCGGAATTTAAAATGCGATTACTTAATAAACATCTATGCGGACAAAGTGGTAGCCCCAACATAGCGGGTATAAGCCGATCATTATGAGGTCTTGTGCGAAAGGGTTGTCTTTGATATTTTACAAAATAGTACATAGACTTTGTGCCTATATTCCTAATAGTGTTACGACAAGAAATATTTTTTTTTGTTGTTTTTAGTTTATTCGACCTACATCTAACTTTTACATCGGTATGTATATTACTTTTTTTTTAAATTTATAGATTTAGTGAGTGCGAAAATAAATTTGTCCCAGTGACAGAAAAATTTCCGAAAATTATGATTTTTGAATTTTTTCTAGTGATTATTATTATTATATTTATATTATGATAGTAATGCACAAATTAATGATTCCTCGTTGTTCGTCACATCGGTAACGAAGTACGAACAAGGCCAGAACGTTTATTAGGATTTTACCAACAGTCCGCTATAATAATTGTCGGTTACGCGTTTATCGTATTTCAAAACGCCGAAAAAGACATGCGGCGCCATCTACATCAAACAATATACTAACGAGCCGCAACTTGTTAACTCGTCAATATTCATAACGGTGCTATTGTTTCCCGCCTTTGAGGCGTCACGTACCGCCGCCATATTGTCACGCATGGGTTTCTAGTCTTTCTCAGCTCCAAGAAAGGTAGCCGCGGACGACGGTGGCGACGCGACGGGATCGGTGGTTATTCGATAGCTACCACACCATCGGCCGATGACTAAGCGAACTTGGGTCAAGAGGTTCGCAGAACTGCGGACGAACAAAGTAGTCCATCTTCAAATTTAGTTATAATTTAATAATTTCGATGGTTAATATATAATATATATTATATTATATAATTATTGTTCGATATTGTTGGATAATTTCGAACAATACCGTTTGTTGTTACAACAAAGAGAAGATACTATGGATTACGCGAGATGTGACTTTGTGATTGACAGTAACTATGAATACTCTCTCGAAGGAACCCGACATAGGGTGCATATGTTTAAAAATGAAACGATTCATATATCGTTATAAATATATTATCATTAAATATGCTAATGTTTCGAAATTTGAAAGCATGGAACTGCGTAAATACATCTCTAGGGATCCTGTGGCAGCGCGCCTTATTCGATTACGACAGCGGCGGGTCAATTGAGTTAAGACAATCGGGTCGTAATAGTTGTGACGCCAAAATTACGTCAGACGAGGGCGCGTTGAAGAAAAGCTTTTACCCTGAATACTCGATCGTTTTAACATAACTGCCTCCAGGACAGGGACAGCCTTCCACTTCTGACAAGGCTTATACAGCGATCTGGTCTCGGTCAAGTCTCCAGTTAGAAGAAGGCGCGGAACCGCTTGCGCATTGTGATGGCGCGCAGCACGCACGACGAATTCGTCGGTACCACTGTCCTCCACGAGGAGTTGCGGTCTCCGAGCTGCGGTCGTAGGTAGAACGTGGGAAACCTATAGTCGTACTCAATAAAACGTCATCGGCATTTATCAGGTTGAATGCCTCTGACCGCATCTCAAGCGTCTTTTAAGAGAGCTCAATCGGTGGGTCAGCGGGTGCGACGTCAGTGCTCCAAAAGATTGTAATTCCAACCGAAATAGCTCTTAAATTTAACTTGCGAGTATAATTAAATTTACAACATAAAACGTTAAAAGAAGTTGACAGATGTCAGAGTGAGTATCGGGGTTATCATTGTGCAATTCTTTTACCATACTATAGACTAACACAGTGCTATTTATTTAACAATTTATATTTCATTATTTAACAATAATTCTGAATTCACGTTCGTTGGACAGGTTTAATATTTTTAGGTGATAAAGTCATCGAAACATTTCGCCTTGACAATCAAAATTGCACTTAAAGTCTGAAAGGGCGTTAGACGCGCGACGTGATTACACATTTTCAACTCTAGCTTTCAGGTCGTTTTGAACGTAAATTCAATCAATACATTGCGTACATATTAAACGTAATATTCATCGTTCAATAAGATATACTAAAGCAATCAATCTCGTTGAATGGTGAATGCTACAAATTACAGGTTTTGAATTTGCTGTTATAACCACAAAGAAAACATGTAAGCACTTGTCTGGTTTGTTAAGGGTATATTATTTTAAAAAAAGGGATCCAATTTTGTAACAAATATGTTTAAAAAAAAAACATGATCTTAGTATTTGAAACTTATATCGATATATCGACGATTCGCATCGATTCCTTTTTTTTTTTTGTAGTAATAATTATAATCGAATTGTAATTGAAACACTATATACACTATGTATAAAAATAACAGTATATACCGAACTAGTTCAATACATTGGATCCAGTTCCCGACTCGCACTGGGTCAAGATTGAAGAGTCCTTCATCTGAAATTAAAAGATTTTGAGAGTGTGTGTTTATACAGTAGGGTAATATAAACCAGGCATAACAACTCTGGATCTTTTCTGCATTATTTGGTCCACTGAACCTCCAACTTTGTATGTAAAAATTTTTAATCAATTTCATTTTCTGAAATGTTAAGAGTTAGTCTATAGTCTTGAAAAATGGTTAACCAAAACTTAAATAGTACATACTTGAAAAATAATGTTATAGTAATTCGATCGGCTTTAATTTTATTACACATGATTAACCAGTACAGTACAACGTACGGAAACTTTGCCGCTGTGAAGTTCGTCACGAAAGCGGTGCAATGGCGTAAGTAGGAACGCGGGGTTGAAGAAGGAAGGGTCGGGGAGCGTAATACCTGCGCAGTATATCATTCGCAGCCAATTCACAGTGGCAAAGTTTCGTGCGAAAAACTCTGGCTTAAATGATAGCCTACTTTTTAGAAAGTCTGTCTATCTGTCTGCTCAAGCACATTTCTGAAAGCACTGAACGGATTTTAATGCTGTTTTAACGGATAGATAGAGCTTGCCTCGGAGGGGAATATAAGTTTTATTTCACATAAATCGGATGTAAGGAGAAAGGATAACGTTGTGGGGCGATGGAGTTGTATAATGTATAAAATTATTTCAAGGAACATAGAAAGCTACACTATCCCAAAGTAAAACAACCTACATTTTATTTTGATATTAGCATTTGTCCTGGCTTCATACGAATTGTAAACATGAATCATATTGGAATTAAAAGCGGTACATAGTGTAAAATCGAAAGTCGGGGTCAGGACCGAAATGGAGAATGAGACCCGAATCGAAACCGACTGTCGGTGCAGGATTAAAATGTAGAGCGTGACCGGCACTGAAATGAAGATCAGTACCGAAACAAGAAATGAAAGCAGGACCGAGATTAAGATTGACAGTACAAGATCTCTCCGTATAAAAGGTGAGGGAACACATTATATGTCCACGCGGGCGAAGCCGCGGGCGGAAAGATAGTTTTCACTTTTTTCATAAATAAAACTCAAATGAGACAAAAATACACATAGTTACAAACGAACAATCAATTCCATTTGCGTGAATGTATTTTATGCCATCATACGATTTCTACTAAAAATCCTAGAATTCGATTGAACGTTGTATAATTTAACTGTCTGTATGTCTACGCCTTGAACGTGTGAAATAAACATATCGTGCTTTCAAATGAAACCAACGATTAAATCCTGCCAAGCCGCTATACATATCATTTTATCCGGCCGCTTACGAAATAGACAAAAACCGAATGTACGACAGAAGAACGATAATTATTCGAAATAATATCGATGCATTATTCTCACACATGACTCGCCGGAACGGCCGTATCGAATCACCAGTGAAAGTCGGAATGACGATATACTGCTATAATTCTATAACGGCTGTGAAGCTTTTAAGTGCCGATGACATCGGGCGGAGCGAAAGTTGTGGGTGTTACTATTTTGTGGAATGACGGGCCCATTCTTTACTGGCCACGTCGAAAAAGGCAAAGCTCAATGGTGCCATAGACGAGAAAGCTCTGTATGCGTGTGTCGTTTCAGCACGAGACCCGTACGTTCGTCACAAATCTGTCGGAGGCTTCTAAAAAGGAGTGATAATTTCTGCAACAAAAGTAATAAATTCCTTAGTATTTCCATTTTTATAAAACTGTTGAATAAAATTACCTTTTTAAAATATGGTAATGATTTGAAATGTAGTTATTCCTATTCGGTGAAAATATGTCAAATGATATAGAAGGAATAAAAATTCAATAAGCCATTTTTAACGAAGTAAGTATAAATGTAGTTAGCAAAAAAAAGGAATTTAGTTCTTTAAAAACAACTTCACATTAATGGTAGGCAAAGAAGAAAAAGAATGACCGAAAAGCGTACGCTTTAGTTTCATTTACGTCAGCAAAAAATTATTCTGTACTAAATTAATAAATAAACTAAACAAATTAGAATTTTCATTAAATCGGTAAAATTAAATAAGGTTTAAAAAAAAAAAGACATCATAGAAAATCAGAGTAGGTAATTAATTTTTCGAGAATAATCGTGGTTAAATACTTAAAACGCCGGATCAATCAGCGTTCACAATTTTTTTTTAATTTTTTTTTATAGTTATTTTTTTTCCAAAAAATAGGTTTGCTTATTAAAGTTTATGATGAAATGCATTATAACGTTAATGTTCAAAATGACAATTCAAAACGAGTTCCATATTTTTTATTTCGTGATAATAAAAGGCAGCCTTTTCGAGGCTCGCAATAACAAAATGTAAATACAGGATTTCTTATATAAGCTTAAAAAAACATTTGACCGATGTCATTCGATTCCAACTTATAAATTCGGGATAGCAGAATCGGTAAACTCGTAACATTACGGTAACACTCGGAAAAATAACGGATTACCAGCGGGTATTCGAAGGAGGCCCACAAAAATGTATTCCTTTTCGGAAGCGAGTCACAAAAAAAAGGACATCGAGATCGTATAAAATCGGAATATAATTGAATTTTAATACGTCCCGAGTTCGTGACACCGATGAAATATGTGCACGAAATGTACGGCGAGGATGGCCCGGGCAGTAAATTATATTTAGTGCCTTCGGATGCGATGATACTCGATTCGATTCGAACGAAAACGAAGGCACTTTATAGTTACTGTTGTCGTGGAATTGAATGCGTTGTGTTACTGGACTGCTTACATTTTTTCTCATGAATATTATATGCATTACTGAAAAAAGGTGTAAGAGTGTCGCCAGCCGAGATTTCTGCTGGATTTCATCGAAATCGGTTCATCGGTTTAGCCATGAACAGCAGATAGACATTTTCACTCACTCATGATATTTATGTATTTGTTCTGCAATTGTTATAAAATCCGTCGAATTACTAGCAAAATTTAAATCGAACAAGGCAAGCTATTTTTAAATTAATACCGTCTAACTTTTTCACAAACGGAGTTTTATGCATATTTTGCATGTAGGTATTTCGTACTGCAAATGAAGCATGACGTCACGCTTCAGTGACGCCCTCTCTATTTAATCGACGATTGGAAACACTTCCGTTTTGATTACTTGTGTAATCATTGGAATAATAATTCCAATTTGTGCCTAAACTTATTTTATGACAATTTATTTATTGTTTTGATTCGTTAAAACAAGTTTCAAATGAACAGGCTGTTCATCGAATGAAAAAATCCTCTGTTTACTGAAATTTTTAAATAATATTTTTACTTTTATTATCACAGGGTAAACGATCTTTTATCTATGAAACATTAAAAAGAAAACCACACACTGTCGTCATATTTGAAGACATTCCCTAGTTTTGTTCCGTGAGAGTTCTGCGCCAAGTGGGCCACCTGTAGAGCCTTTAAAAAAAAAAGCATAATTAAAGAACTCGTTTTTACGTTCTTTCTAATTTGCAGCGGCGGTCGAGTTCGGCCGCAAAAAGCTGCGCGCGCGCCGCCGCCGCGGATACTGCATTTCGCCTCATTAAAATCCTCACTCGCGCGCCACTGTCTATTTTAATGGATAATAGAGCCTATAACGGCTCTAATTGAAGGGCCGGTGATCAGGGCTGATTTAAGGGCATTGTCCGGTGGCCAGCTGTCGAATAACGATTTCTGGTCTACTTGAAAACATAAATCTTTGAGTGCTTTAAATTCTTGGTGCGAGCGCTTGGTTTTTTTTTTCGTTCCTGTGTACATTTCTAGATATTACTCTACGTTGAAATAGTTCCTTATTACTAATCACATGCATAACTATCGCTTAGTACTGAAACATAAGCTAACTTTTTTCACTTAGTGTTCTCAATCTTTTCGGTTAGGCGTGCATCATAAAATAAGCTATACCAATAAGCTGAACATCTTGTGGATATGCGAAGGTATACCCAAATGTGTCCAATTTTTCGCCGAAGTATCGAATTGCGACCCAAATTTTTATACAGCAGAGTAAAATGTTGAATATACAATATTTCTTATATCATTCGGTATGAAAACTTTGGTTACATAGAGTCTTTTCATAGATTATTTGTACATTATGCATTACCCGGCACCCGTCCGTTTAGCTGTAAGTTATGATTATGGAAATAAGTCAAAAAAAAAAAGGTAAACCGTGTATGGAGTCTAGTAAGTCAATTAATAGACAGAAATCATTTCCAAAAAATTCCGCGACGAAAAGCCAAATTCCCTCACCGATATATCCGGTAGTTTTTTACTGATGCCTAGATAAAAGAAACATCGTTTTCATTGTATATATAAGGATTAAGTATACTCATGGTTTTGCTTCTTCGAGAGTTAGAATATGTACAGGAAAAATCAGTATGTAGAATGAGTTTTTGATACGAAATTCCAAAAAAAAAATACAACAATTTCGAAATTACACCATGGCTTTTTTTCCTTTTCATGACAATTTATTTATTTTACTTATAACTACTTTTACTCATAACTATTTTTAGAAAGTATTTTGGATTCAATGAAGAACTCAAAGTTTTTATTTTATTCGTCTAAGCTAGTAAAACCGAGGATATGCAGAAAACCTGTCCCACAATAGAGGTATATTTGACGCTCGTATATCGCTTTCGACCACGACCGCATCGCCTTTAGTTACACTGCAAACTACACGCAAGACTGTAAAAGTGAAACTTATTTATAAATTTCACGTATCGCTTTCGACCGTCGATAGTTTATAGCGTTCACGAAACAATAAAGCTATCGAATTTCGTAACTATAAATAATACACGAGTCGTTTGTAAGTAGCGACGTCACGGTAGCTCGCCCGCGACGCATCGGTAGAAAGTAACTTTAGAACAATGGCCCACTCGATAATTTCCAACTGCCTAGAAAGTGAGTGACAATACGTAGGTAGGTATCTACCTACTCGCGCAGGCGCACGGGCATTCTCCACTCGCACGCTGTCAAATGGAAGTTCCACCGTGGCGTCTACGGGAGTAAGTCAATATACAAATCTACATACAGGAAACGAAAACGATTTTTCTTTGATTTAGTGTCAGTTGAAAGGCGATGATCGTATGGGCGTGAAATATTGACCAGACGAATTTCTTCTAGATGGACGGTTTTAAGCGATTTATTTTTTGAATTCTAGAGAATTGAAAATTCTATACAATGCTCAAAGAAACAGGCGGGGGACCGCAGTACGCACACATAAAACATGTCGAATGGAATAACTGTCATTTGATTTAAGGTTATATTTTTATTAATTCTCCATCTTATATGTTTAATTACTTCTCAATTCAAAAGTCTTGCAAATCTCGTAAAAGCTATCACTACGATAATTGCATTGTACATTTAGCGGTTGGATGCAGTTTTTAAAAATGTTTGGATATGCTTAACAAGCCATCGCAAGTATTTATAAAAAGTTAGTAATACAAAACTCTTTGCTAATTGATTTTATACAAATGATATGGCTCACTTTATGTTTAGTTCATTTTGAGAGTAATATTTGTGAAATGTGACCAAATGAGTAATTTCTTTTTTGACGTGACAACGTCTTAAATTAGGTTGCGGCTGGGAGTCACTTTGAAAAAGTGTAACGCTCGGTAACGTAACGATGAGTCACCGAACGAGAGAGAGGCCCGCCGAATGCCTTGCGTCTCTCTCCCACTCAACTATGATCGGTCTGCCGCGCGCGCAGCACTAGAGAATTAGTGCATAGCTTGCAAATGTATTGCAAGTTATTGTATGTATATTTGTATATAAATACGTATGTATGTGTAAAGGTAAAAATAAAATTTTGTTAATATGAAATTCAGTGCGAGATTCTTTGTATAAATTAATGTTTTAAATATAATTCTTTGTATAAATAAATGTTTTAAATTGTTACTATTATTTCATCCTTCTTCCTACTATACGAATGAATATTCACATTAAAATGATTTTACCATTCAAAGTCGTTGTCACGTAAAACTTTCGCCCGTATACCGACTTTACAGGCAACCAAATTTTTTAATTTCCTTTTCCTTATCAATTTTAAAATATTGTTCAACGCCTCTCGCAAGAGGGCGCATTATTTTGACTATCTTCTTTTAATTATGACAATGTGTTGTTCTAGTTAAATAATTTAAATCCGTGCTCTGTGGCTCGACGGGGACTCGACGCCTGTTTGACTCCGAGATCTCGTACAGATCGCGTAAAACTTCTAAATTCAAGGCCCTTGTCCTTGTTTAGCCGCGTACCCGCAGTGACCGTTTATAGCAGGTATGGGCAAACTTTGACAAATTGCGGGCCAAACTTTAGTGTGCAAATACGTTCGCGGGCCGCGTTAAAAAGTAGGTGGATTTTAAAGTAGTGTTTCAAAGTAGTGTTCATAATTTTTAGCAATAGATATCAGACGTGAAATTTTTCAAAATGTCTCGCGGGCCGGATCAAATCTTACAGCGGGCCGGCTGTTGCCCACATATGTATCCAGTTATATTATAGTATCGAGAGCTAGTACTAATCACTAAAACGAGGCTATTATTCCATGCAAATTTATATGTAGATAAGAGAAAGAATAATTATACTCCTGTTCGTTACTGAATATATATTAAGGATGTATGGAGCAAAAGGGCATGACATGATCAAAAGCCATGGTCGTCGCGCCACGAGACTGTTAGGTTGCAAATCCTTTTCACACTTTTAATTACTGTATATTTTGTAATATATTATTGGTCGAATACCACTAATAGAAATCACCGCTCCGAGTTTAGTTACTTTTTTACTAAATATACCTGAAATAGGATCAACGACGATAAAGAGAAACCATTCCGAACCGCAGCTTGTAAATGACGGATCACAACATAAATACAATTTTTTTCAAGATAAGCCATAGAAAATTTAAATGAAAAATCTTAATTCTCGCTTCGTGCGGTAATTTTTGCATCGTGACACGAAAACGAACATTCAAGAAAACAGTCGAAAATCTTAAAATCCACTGTTTTCCCTTTTAACGATCTCATTATCACCACTTGTGCGATTTTTGTTATGTCATTTCAATGCACTGACGAGGACCATTTACAGTCATATACATATAAATTAGGTTGTCCGTCCTTATTACCTTTCCAAATTAAATTACGTACTTCGCTTATTTGTTTACGTTAACCGAATGCCCAATAACAGGGCAGACCGCCGGCGCCCTCTGGCGGGCGCGGCGACGAGAGCGCACTCACTTTTCGTCTCCGACCACATCTCGATCCGGCGTCACAATGGGCTGTCAGTGACAAATACATTTGAGCCGTAGCCCTCAATGCCGCCCACATAATCCTTATAAATGACCGCATCCACGCACGCCGGTACATTCACGCGCTAAAGCATTGAAATAATATCATTTTCTGTTGCGTAAAGGGCAGTAAGTACGAGTGCGTTAAGGCATTTTAACCTTTGAGATATACCCACGAGTAAAATTATATTCACAACAATCGTTTAATATACTACAATGTTTCCCGAAGCTTCCATGCATGGGGACACCGTATTGAATTCCAATAGTTATATTACTTACAGTTGTGTGAAAAACAACATTCAATTTATACTTCCTTATGGTTTGGTACTTTTTTAACAAAATTATTACGACGAATAGTAACGTATGAACTCTCTTGCAATGAAATATATTAGAAAAACGAATTCTATAGGACTTGAATTGTAAAATACTGGTTTATTTCTATAAAATACTCCATAGCACACAGCACATACCCATAATTAGATCATTAATTTTGAATATGCTAAATAAAGTTCTATTCCCTATTGCTTAATACCGATGCGGGGTCTACCCATTTGTTGTGATTAGTATTAAAAGGGATAACTAAGAGATTGATAGGAATACTTCGATAAGCAATAGATTTTCATTTAAACCAATACAATAAATTACCATTTTGTCGGAGGCCGTTTGTATACAACAAAAAGTCTCCCAAGCAAATCATTCAATGGGTTATTAATTAAAGATCAACAGATAAACAGTTAGACATATACAGCGTACAGACTTTGTGTTTCGTGACTTATACAGATTACTTATTTTTTTAATGTTTAAGATCATTTCTTCGTACCACAAACGACACGGAGCTTCATTCTTGGTAATTTGCGCCCCATACGTCAACTTGCCACATTAGTCGCTAAATTCAGATCATTCGGTCTAGTACGGTAAATTAACGCAGCGCCGAGGTGGCGCTGGTTACGCATCATTTCAAAAATCCGTACTCTCGCTGACAGTTCTAGCGATCGTTAAATTGTTTTGCGAAAGTTATCGCCGTGTTTCTCGTGACGCACTTGGCACGGTGTACTTTGTACGGAGATCTGTCAAAATTATACACTGGGTAATTTATCACGATCGCTGAACTGTCAAAGTGCGCATATATTAAAAATAGTATTTTTTGTCACATTATTATTGTAAAGTTGTTGTAATTAATATAGATTACAAATTAACAAAGCTATGTAAGGCATATCTTTATAATCTCTAATATTGCTTTCAATTTACATAATATGCCATGTTAAATTAATTAAGAACTCGGAAAACTTTCGTAACTTTCAGTGTAACCTTACATTATTTATTTTATAATATTATTTTATTAGAAAGATTGTTTTACATTAGCATTATCAGTAGTTAGATAACCTTTACGTTTTTTAAAAACTTTAAAGTTTGTATTAAGTTTGCAACTTTCCACTATCAATTAATGTCATTCCCAGGAAAAGCGATCTTATCTCACAACTACGTAAGATGTTAATTACTCCACGATGTATTGAAAAAGTTTTGAAATGCCTATCGTATAATAAAGATTTTCAAATGGCGATGTCAAAGTACAAGGGTAGTGGCGACTTGAAGCAAAGCGACTTACGCATAAAACGTTTTCACAGCCAAACGATTATTGCGTTATTTTATTCGTAATAGACTAGCAGATCCTTTATAGATAACAATAACTATCATTGTATATACGTGTATTGTAATTAAGAACTGAACAAAGTGGAATTGTTGATAATAAATAAATAAGGACATATTTGTCGATTAATATATGTTTGGATTTCGACGCCACAATATTTTAAAATTACCTCACCTGTTCTATAAAAAATAGTCGCAAGAGTATTTCGTAAGTTTGCAGAGATACTATTTCGTCTTTTCCTTGTGAAATAGAAATTAACATTTGTCACGTATGTTAAATAACGTACGTATAACAATATGACGCCATTGATTCTAAGTGTTGTCTCCATCTAATCGACAATTTAAAATATTTATGTTGTGGGTTAGTTTTACAGTTATTTGAAAATTAAGTCGTAGAAGGGCGTGCTTCAATGTTATCAGCTGGTAGAGATATCACAAACACTAATTATCTACATGTACAATTTTGTAAACGTTTTTAAAACTTCCTTTAAAAACGATCTATATACGCATTTTATGTCACCTGTAATTTATTTATTTTTTTCTGAATGCGTATACGATTTTTGTTGCAAAACAAACAACTTCACGGCGTTTTACCGATGCAGGATAGTCAGAGATGGCACACTCGGAACATAGAATCCAATATCTAGGTAACGAGTTCGTTGCCTCAATTGGGTTACATATGCAAAAGTAATTTTTACCCACGCTAAAAATGCGAGTTTCCTCATGATGTTTGTCTACAGGCCTAGAGTTTTATATTATCGGATAAACAAGTAAGTGTATTTATTGACTTGCAGAAAATTTTATTGATGCATGCTCGTTTTCGAAGTACTGTATTGTGAGTTGATCACTAAGTCTTATATTTTGTGTCGTTTTATTAATTCAGATATATGAAATACTCGTTGATCTTAAAACATTCTCTAGCCGACTGTACGTCTGTATCGAATCAACGAGCGCTCTTGACCCTGAAACGGAACAAACGGATGGACAAGTTGACAATTTGAAGTACCCCTCGATGGTTTTATTACTTTTACTTTCGTATTTTTTTTCTTCTAGTTCCGTTCGGGGTATAGAAAGTTACGTAGCGTTCGCGGGCCGTGAGTGGGTGTTATATCCACCTATGGCCAATGAAACGTAAATAGCTCAATCTGAATACAGGATGTTCGCTAATCGAATTAATCCGAATTTATTTTAACACTCAAAGTAAGCAATTGTTGTGTAAAACATGATTATATGAGTTAATACAACATTAATAAAATATGTACGTAAATTTTGCATATTGTATTGTGAATGTAAGTATTCGCTGTTGGAAATGGACATAAGAAACGTTTCCCGTGAGAAGTTATCATATTCCCATGGGTATCTCGAAAGACGCCGAACAAAGCTCGGTTGGCCAGGTATGTTTTTTTAAATAACGTGCGCTATATCCATATTAGCAGTGTTCGTACTGTAAGTTTATAGATAGGACACCATCGGTGCAGCGACTTAAGGCGAGCCTGGTCAAATTCAATTGTAGCATCTCACATCTCGCGTCCAGATCAGTAATGTGTGACGTGCTAGGCCACGAAGCCCGTCAGGTTATCTTTATTATTACTCCGCTGCTATAAACATCTATAAAAATTGATCATTTTAATCTCGAACTAGGATTCCTAAGATTCACCGCAAATACCGACACAATGACAAAACAGTTCACGAGCCTTTGATATCTAGGTCATCTAGGTCCAAAAGTTAACAGCTAGGAAAATGAATTCAGAAATGTCATACGAAACGAGAATCGATCGCGGAAACGCTCGCTTGCGAAGCTATTGGCTCCTTCGCTACCACGGGGCGCCGCAAACTTAGTATCTTTATATACTTAACAAATTGATACTTCTTTTTAGTTTCCTAGTTTAATTTCTTACCGAATTCCTATAATTCGTAATATATTTATATTTATTTTGTTATATATTTCCGGATATATGTCTTTAAGTATACACCAATAAATTGTAATGAAATAAAATTTGTCCGTCTCTATGTAATGGTTATCACTGGAACAACTGAACTGAATACGAAAAAATTTTTCATTAATGGAAAGCTTATAAGTATTATTTCTCAGTAATATACTTCTTTTCAAATTTCTTTTTTTTTTTAATTTTTCTAGTTTCATCTTAATCCATTAAATGACTCCAATGTTCAATGGTAATAAATTTATATTTTCGGTCGAGAGAAAGATCAGCCAATGTAAAGGATTACGGAATCAATAATGTAATGGAAAAGCAGACCTCGGGCGAAAACTAGTGTTTGATATTTGGTTTGAAATCTATGGCGTATTTTGAATGAACTTTTTATGTATTTTCAATATGCGCGACTACACTAAAGCTTTTGTTTACAATATATTCATAGATCCGACTTCGTTCTCGGTATCTATAAAATACATCTCGTGCCTAAAATCGTAAATTGACAGATGGTAGCGTAAAAGAAATGTATATCGTGTTACATTTTTAAGTTGCCTAAAAACATGTCGTTACGAAGAAATTTTGATAATCGCTTCTATCTATCAACCTACCAAATAGTCAGATAGGATATTTTTTAAAGTATGAATAAATATTAATGTTCATAAAATGGACAGACATGTTTTAATTTATTTATGTAATCGAATATATAATTGTAATCAGTGATTATTTAATTATATTAACACACGTACTAGACATTAAAGCAAACGACATTGATTTCTATAAACCGTTGTAAATTTAAGAACCGCAGTTACGTTTGTCAGATGACCTGAAAATTCAGATGACTAGATAAAAAATATATATGTTATTACTTTTCATCGACTGGCGACCGAGCCCGATCAGAGCGCAAGACGTGATCCACACTGGGCCGCATAAATCTTTTACGGTTGGATGTGCCGGCTATTATCAAAATCGTCCAGTCGGTTTTGGCAGAAAGCTCATCGCCACATATCCGAATATTTTTTTTCCGTTACGAGCTAAACAAGCCCACTGCGCAACTTCTGCCGCCAGCCCGGTGGGCGTGACGACTCGCCGGCCCGGCTAATGGCGAAAGTGCATCGGCACCTTTGATCCTCGGACGCCATCCGCGCTCTTAATGCTGATTAATTATACGGGGCTGACGCGTCTCCGCCGCGGTGCGGTCGCCTTGCATACTGGACGATATATCTACTATCCTGTCCGGAGTAGTCTTTGGCCATCGTTAAGATGTTGCTACATATCGTATCGTGTTCTGGCTGAATTATGCGATTGCAGATATTTCAGCTACCTCTTTTCTCACTGAAGATGTCATTAAACGCTTTAGCGACGGCAACCCGTTTCCGGTACTACCGTGAATGTGGAACTAGCCAATAGTTGTTACGTTACTCGGTTGGTTTGTGACACATAACGTGCGCCATCTTATACATTCTGATCTCTTTGTCATTATAGAACATTAGCTACATCCGTTCGCTCATCTGTCGTGTTCTTGGAATACTAATTTGGGATATTAAATAATTTAAAAAGATATTTAATATTCCATACTCTATATGGGATATTAAATATCTATAATAAGGCATATACTATGCTTGATATGATACTTTATATTCTGTATTTTATCCCTCAAACGTGTTCAAGAGTGTAATATTATAAAAGTTCTATGAATGTTCTTGATACATCAGTGTAGGTGCCCATTGTTATGAAACTACACTCGCAGGTTTAGATATCAGACCTAAGTACACGAATTTTTTTCACGTTAACACATGTAAAATCGTAAACAGTGCTAGTTATAATTGGGTTTGACTAGCATTTGCTTACGGCTTAACTCGTGTTCGGAAGAAAATATCGCTATAGCTCAATCGAAACGCGAAGCAATTCCTAGTCGAAATTGTGGATATTCTGGTCCGTTTGAAGATTCACATGGCCCGACCCAATTTATAAGTCCAACCCGGCTTTATAAGTCCACATAAGTCGCAAGCTGAACGCATATAGACGTCTCCAAGATACAAACAGATCAACAAACAGAATGTGTTGTGTATAAGCGAGCAGTCGCGTTCCTTTGTGACCACTCGGAAATGCGATTTGACACGCCTTTTCGATAGGGGCTCTTAAAGTGTTTAACACCGATACTTCAAGATTTTTACCTTGTTATTTGTACAGAGTTTCATATCCAAAAGGCTTTTATGCAATACCCTATTGGTTAGTTTAATATTTGATCTTTCATCAGACTCATCGGAATTTTCGAAGAATGTAAACAGAGACGGAGAGTTACGAGCATGTTATATATACATATATGCCCAAAATGGATGGCAAATCAAAGTTGGATGATCAATTATCGCATTACTCAATATGAGCGGTATTCCTCTAGACACGAGAGATTCGGAACAGCCCGTGCGCGACTCTGCCGCATACTTATTAGCTATTCAATGTCCGTGAATGATCTACCGCGCTGCCGTATACTACGAGTAACTCTCGCAGTCTCGTTAACGCCGGACGTGGAATTGGCGACCTTTATTTTAATTCATTCCGGTCCCGTGCTCTCTCGGAATCCTTTCGATGTAATGCCCGTATGTGACGGTCGTTCGCCGCGTACGTTGATCAATTACGACTTTCACATTATAATATGAATATGGCGAATTAATAGATTCGAGGCGAATTTCACCGGGCGAATCGGCGCGGGCGCTAACGACGCGCCATTGATCTTATTCCGGAATGCGGATTCGACGCTCGGCTCGTCACATCCGACGCCGGCGCACCGGCGACTCCTGACCTCGGCCCGCCGCTCGGCGCGGGGGTGCGGGCGTGCGGCGGCGCGCACTCGGCTCGCCGGTCTCGAGCTCGAGGCGTTGGTGTGACTGGCGTTGTTTATATTTTAGCGGTGCTTTTAAGGTCCGTCTGTAGTTGCGCGCTTACTTGTACAAATTAGTTTTGCGCAGGCAAGCGCGCACGTGTAGACAGAAACACGGTAGCTCACACTGGCTCGAAAGCGCGGCTTGTGTGATCGTTGACTCGCTGGAGAGCCGACTGCGCAGTTTTAGGTTTGCGCAGTCGTACTTGAGCGTGCGGACGGTCATTCGAGCCACACGCTTCAGTTCGGTAAATTACCATTAGACGACACATGCGTTTACGAATACTAAAAAAATCGAATATGAGGGATGTGCGAATTTATTGTAAGGAATTTTATAGAATTATATCATTCTTTATCTGTATTATGGAAAATTAAGAATGAAGAATATTCCGAAAGACAAAAAATCCGAAGTTTACCACTTAATTATTGAGAAATCAAAAGAGGTAATTAGTATTTTGATGCTCGGCCCATACATAATGTTTCTTTTTTCTTTGTTAATTGTAAAAAAAATATTATCTACTATCAAGTGAAGCCAAATGCAACAAGAGATATGGTTACAAAAAAAAAAAAATAATACAATTTTCACATCTTCGATTAGATTAACATGTAAATGTATATTTCTCCGCAATGACCATTTTTTGCTCTAATTACTTCTACGACGTCGCTTGTTTATCTGCTGATTTTTTAACAATATGCTATAAAATAATGCCCCCATTAAAATAACCTTTCCTGTCGGCCACATTGCATGCCACAATGAGATTTGCACAGTTAGTTTGCACGGGCTTACTGGCATCGTGTGGACGCTGTTCCGTCCTTTATTCAATTTTAATTGTGCAGTTATAACTGCGCAGGCGAGACTGAGCGTGTAGACGGGCCTTTATTTATGGGAAGAAATTTGCGTTGATTTATTAATTTCATCGTAAATCGATGCTTTTTTAAATTACGTTAAAATAAGTAATACGGTAATTTAATAATTTTACAATGTTTATGTTCGGAAACTTATCAGCTAGATAGGTCTAATTACTGCTTTATTGTGTTAACTTATTCATAAATTATGAACATTATTTCTCATAAACTTAAAGACTTCAGTATATAATGCCAAAATTAAAGATAAATGCTTATTATGTGTTTCGCATAGAAAATTTTATAAGTGATAAATAAAATTATAAGCGTTGTAAAATGAAAATAAAAGCGACGTGATTCACAGAATATAATGACTGATTATATTTCTGGGTCTAGAAATACGATCGTAGTTGCTATGTTCACTTCACATTCGAATGCGAAAAAAAATATTCCTCATGCGTCCAAAAGGCAATTTCAGCATTCTCAGAAGCGCTGCAAGAGAGATGACTAAAGGTTGCAGTCGATACGAAATTAATAATTTCAGAGAACTAAGCGTCGTTAGGATCGTCGTTCGGAACGGGCACTCGTTCCGAATTGATCTTTAACATTCGCCCGCGAAGGTCCAGTTTGGGTCGCGAACTCCGTCGGAAAGTGAAATGGGGGCGCACCTGCTTTCTTTACGCGGCGCTTGTTCTTTTTGCGCCGGCCCGCGCCGCCCGCGCCGGCGCGCAGCGAGAGTGAACTAGTTGCTGTAAAGCCGGCGCGTTAACGTTCAATTCAATTACATCGATTCACAACAAATTGAATATACTTTTCACATACGTACTTAGGCGGCATTGATGTCGTTGTTGTGGGTGCTTTATCATTACGCGTGTTATTGAAAAAAAAAAGGTTTTTTTTTACTGAAATAAGAATAATGAATATTGTAGCTTACCCTTTGGAAACAATTAATTTTAGGTTCGGTTGCCTTAATTTATTTTCAAAAGCAAACTATTTATATTATTAGAAAATTACAATAATATAGACGGAATGTTATGTTTATATGTATTTTCTAACAATTTAATTTACTTGCTTCGTCGATCGTAGTATATAATTAATCATTTGTACTAGTGTCTAATTTTAACAGACTTCTATGCTCTATAAAAAAATATAATTTAGCAAACGCTTAAATATCCTAAAAATCTTTTATACGTAATTTGTTACTTTTTTCGTGGTAACTGCAACAGTTTTTACTTCACCGAAAAACTCTTACGAAATGACACAATCAGGGTTCTTAGATTAAGATTTAATGAAACAAAAACATAGAACAGCAGAAGGTATAGAAATACAGAGATAGCAATATAGAAATACAGAGACAATTAATTGCTACGCAACTAGTTGTTCGCGTGTTGTTATCGCACTTGACTTGTGAATGCTCCGATCGCAAAAATCAACCTCTCTTCCTGTGTGACGCACTTGCCTATTTATACCTGCCAACTGGAATTCCAAAAATGTATTGAATTATCTGGAACAACAAATCGTAAACATATCACGTCTGACATAAACAAACAAGATTTGCCTCTCGAAAATTCCACCCCACAAAATAAATCCATTTGAAAATAAAATAAGAATATGTATATAAAAAGCATCGACGGAGGCAAAAGTCGGCGCGTGGGGAGCTCGTTTATTTAGATGATTCTTTTCTTCGATATTTCATTATAAAAGAATTATTTTTCAATTCTATTTTTAGCTTAGGAACGCGGTTCGTAACAATACTAATTTTAATGAAACGGAAAATCAAAATCTTTAACATGTCTACAAGGAAAACCTTCATTGTTTATCTATTTTGAAGTTTTTTTTTAATATTAATACAACGAATTAATTGCACTGAGTGCAAGAAGAGTGTTTCAATCGATGTATGACAATCGTTCGACATGCAGGCATGTTTCTATTTGGGCACTGGAAGTGCGTTATTTTGTCGTGGGCAGGAGCCGCGCCGCGATATTTCCTGTTTCGCGAAATATCGCGCGCTTTAAATATTTATTCGACTCCCGCCTTAAGTGTTGAAAACGGAATCGAAGGCCCGGCTAGCGTCCGCCGCGGCGCCGACGCCGCCGGTGGCGGCGGCCCGTTTGCGCAGCGCCCGCCGGCGCGTCGCCGCCGCCGCCCGACGAGAGTCGTGATCTCGTCGCCTTTGTCGACGCGCTCCGGCTCCGTGGACATTTTAATATCGCATTCGGATACAATCGGACTAGAAAGCGTTGTCTTTTGTCGGGCGCCGTTTTTTCTCTTCGCTTCCCAACGGCCGCCGTCCTGCGGGCTGCGACAGCGTCACGTACCGGGGCCGCTGTGACGACGCCGGTCAGCCGAACGCGCCGCGTCCGCCGCGCCGGTTTTGGAATGAAAGTTTCGTCCCGATTGTCGGCTCGTTGGATTCGATCGGATCGATATATATTGTAATATTTTTTATAATAACGCGTCCCGGGAACACACTAATTGTATTGCTGGTCTCAAAGTATCCTCGTTGCGCGGGACACGAATACGATTTTGCCGTGTCAAATTTTTGCAACTGTTAAATATGACATACAAAACACAGATAATTCGATCAGTTTGTAACCCTTAAGGAACGTTGTTGTTAATTCAAAGTTGAGAAATTTTGTAAAAATACATTTCCAGTCGTTTTTCATTTCTTCTAGTTTAAATCGTCGTTTTGCATTGCTCATTGATTGAGTTTAGGACTCTCAAATTCAAATGTATCTTTATTTCAAGGGTCGTGAACAATATTTGAAATACTTCACAATACTTTAAATACTTACATTTTCCTACTTAGCTTTATCACTTTACCACTCGTTTGGAAAACAGTTTTATCTCTAGAACGACGAGCGTGAAACTCGAGGGTAGTTCTCAAATACGAATATCAATAATGTTATACAATCAAACATATTTTTTGATATGAAGAAAAAAACCTGAAAGTAGTACAGCTGGTTATGTCTATGAATAATCTGTCCTCTGAATATTTACAAATTGTATAACATCGCTTTTATAACAAGAATTTCCTTAATGATACTTTCTTTGTTTAAGGGTAGATTATGCATATTTTCAGGGTCCTTCTTGAACATGCCACACAGAGCGCCCTTACTAAATGAATTCGTGACTTTTAGCAGTTCACTAATTTGTAAACGCAGTTTATTTTCCATTTCCTTTATTGAATTTATGTTTTTCATATTTTTCTCAAACATTTCTTTATTATTTTTTACATGCATTAAATTTTTAAATATAAATTGAAATGTCAGAGTTAGGATCCCGATTTCCATAAACTTAGTTCTAAGAGATATTCTAGGTCTCAGACTGTAAATAGCCCTACAGCCCGCTTTTGCAGCACGAAAATTTTATCAGTATCAGCGGCACATCTCCATAGCAAGATGTTGTATGGCATCAAACTATGAAAACGACTACAATAGATCAATATTACAATCCCTTGTAAAATTATTAAGTACGTGTAAGTACGAGCATAGTCTTTACAAGATTTTTGTAAATTTGTATTTTTATTTTATTGGATTACTCATAGGGGAGGTTTGATAGTTTGGAGATTAGATAGGAGGTTTGAACACAACCCACTCTGCCAGTACAGCATTTGGTAGGACACCGATATCCAAGGATGTAACCTACTAATGATTTTGTGATGCGCAATATATGTGCTAAAACTTATCGAGGAGTCGCCAGCTGCTCCATGTCTGGGAGACCGCACTGGACTGTCTTGCAAGATTGAGATTCAAATCCGCGATATCATTTCAGATTGAGAAATAATGATTTTTGATTGAAGGTGAAATGAAGACCAGTCAGATAACCCCTCTGCATTGGCATACATGCTCTTGTTCTTGACATCTATTGTCAAAAACCTGACGTTTATATATACTGCATATTACTTTTTTGTTATTTTTGACCTTATTAATATCAATCATTCAAAACGATGTTGTAGTCTTCATAATTAAAATTACAATAGTGTCAACGTCGTGCACTGCATCCGCAAATTGTTTTTCTGAACTTAATATTTATTTGAAGGATAATTTACATGTGTTGAATTGGTTTTTTTAAGTGCAATCTTTTACTATACAGTAGTTCAAGACCGTCTATCTGCATGCTGGTGATACACGAAGTTAAGCATAAGTAAAAGGAAAGTGTACCAAAGCAATGCATTTGCATTTGCCTTTTGTGCTTTTGTCTCTCCTTTGTAGTCTTATTTTCGAAACGATAACCACATATTTTGCTTTCATTTTTTATATAAAAAATATGGAACTGTTATATGGTGGACACTGCGTACGTGCTTTCGTTTCATTTTATGAATAATACCTCCTTAATGTCCCTCCACACCGAGTGCGATGAGTGTCATAGCCAGCGGTCGAGTGCAAGCTTTATATGCGCGAGCCATCAGACCGGGCGGCGCCGGCGCGGGCGCAGCGCTATCGCGCATCGTCTGCGCGCTATTGAAAGTGCAAGTCGCCCAGTTCCCACGACGCCGCGCCCCCCGCCGCTCCCCCGCCGGCCCCGATCCCGCGGCGGGCGAAGCCTCTTAATGACGACAACTCAATTACTGATATTTCACACTTTCAAGTAATTCGCGGCGCATTATATTTCCGACGTTACTCCGTACTTTTCACGTCGCAATAAAATCATTACGTCGCTTCGCTGCTTTCTCCCCAAAAAGCTGCCTAGGCCGAAGCTGTTCCCATGCGCTCGTGAGTCGAGAGCCGTTGCTCAGCGACGCGTGCGTCGATCGTTAACGATCTATAAATTATCAGATTTCTCATCGAGGCGATCCCTCGTAGGTAAATTATTTACTTCGTTTGGACTTTAAATTATTATCGATTTATACGTCGGTTGTAACTTAAAATTTCATCAGCTGCTAAAAACACCTACTTCTAATTAAAATATAAACAACCCTTGTTTTATTTTCACATTTTCATAATATTTAAAGTATTAGCGATGTATATAGGGTGATGTGTCGATGTTATTTTTATCTTTAAAGGAATTATTTAAACGAAAACGTAAATTATACAAATACCTAAACTTATACCGATTTAATCTCAATCTAGTTTATGTATTATTGTATGATATCGTAATATATGAATACTTATTTGATATATATAAAAAGAAACAAGTAACTAAACCATTTTAAACTATATAAACATTGCGTCGAGTCAAATTACTTTAGAAAAAAGTCTTGTACACAAAAATATCTTGTTCTATTTACCTTTATACCATTTATTGTATGTAAATATATAGTAATGTAAGAATTGTATTTTTACGTTGTTTAAACATGACGAAAGGAAAAGTTATTGTCTATTGCATTTGTAAACCTTCAAGTGTAGTTAATCCAAATGAATAAGCTTTATGCAACTAAAATCTTTACAAACTATTGTACTGCGCATCTTTTTCTTCTCACCCTGAAAAAGGGTTTAAAATGTTTCCGATCCTATTAAATATGATATTAAGTATGAAAAATATTCCTAAAGCTTACCTTTAAAATTAATGTTTCTTACAATTAACTAATAAGTAGGATTTTGCCTGTTTTTACCTGCTCGTCGATAACAGGAAGATATTGTTTATCTCTGATCTATGTCAACTAGAAACCGAACAGAAAATTCCCCAAAACGCACGAAATATTTTGGCATCTATACGCAACCGATACGAAAATTGCCTCTTTGTCGGTTGTAGTCCAAATCTCCCCTTTTAAGTCCCTCACTACACATCTGCGGCATGGCTTCATTACCGTGATATGTAACGCCGGTGACACACGTCACGGGCGGTCGGGACGTCACGGGCAGACAGACGTGAACCGTCCCGGGGAAGAGGTGTTCCAAAGCGGTGCATGAATTCCACGGCGGAGGCCATAAACGCCGGATCAGAGCACGCTCCCGGTACGAGATACAAAACCGACAGAACCCGCGCTCTGCGGCGTGCGTTGATCCGGAGCGAGTTTTTTTTGATCTTGTCTCGTTCTGGACTCGTCCAACGGCTGATGAGATGTTTTCATATTTTCAAGATAATTCATAGTAATAATAATATCTTCGGACATATACACACAGCACCATTAATCTGGTCCCAAAATAAGCAACAAGACTTGTACTGTACAACGCATGAAACTCTGCCGGTCTGAATTGGTTGCGAGTGGTGCACTGAGCAGGTATAATGCTCCCCGACCTTCCTTCTTCTCCCCCGGATTCTTACTTTACGCCATTGCAACGCTTTCGTGACAAAGTTTACAGCGGCAATTTCATGCGGATTACTGTTGGGTACCAGATAGTTGATATATTACATACACACTTTTTTTTGGTAAATATATACATACAATACATAGAAACACCCTGACTTAAGACAAAGCATTTTTTAATCAAATATATAAGTGTTTGTCTCGTGCGGGAAACGAACCCACGCCCCCAGCGCAAAAAGTCAGTGTATTATTGTCTATGATATAACAGAGTATTTGACGATACTTATATTGCTCGTTATGTATGTCACAAACGAAATATCTGCCTAGATTATAAGAGTATATTTCTTTCATTATCTATTGAAAATCATTATATTCGCTATTGAGTGCATAGACATTTCTATTGAAATTTAAAGTAAAATTACCATTTCGGGTCGAAAATGCTAGAACGAGAAAACCCGTTAAAAAACTCCTTAAGGCCAGTTTAAATTTAATTAACGCCGATGGCCGAGCTATTTCATATTTAAATATTCGTTAAAGCAATAATTAGTCTTTTAACGAGCTGGGTGTTGATCAGTTTTATTAATTGGTGATTGGTTATTATTAATATGTATTATTTTTTTAGAGACTATATTGTTATATACTAGCCCGTAAAAGAATGTCTAATGTTGGATTGTTTCAACATGAGAATTACGAGCGTATGGTATACTCTTGTAATTTGTATTATAGCGGTCGCTCATCTTAGAGATGTTTTTCCAAAGGTATATATATTCTTTATATACACATTAAATTTATGTACATATGAAATTCACACTTTTTTTTGGAAATGTTTAAATGTGGATATTTACTAATAGTTCCACCAAACAGTCTGACTTTTATTATCTTTTATATATATATCATATCTATCAAGTGGTAAAATCTAGGATTGAAGTGGTTATGTAATATTCATTACATAACCACTTCTTTCTATTCTAGATTCTAAAACTAAATATCGCAATATTGTATAAGAAATATATTAATATTTTGTACACGTTGTATTTTTTATCTAATGGGACAATCAGCTAACTTTTGTGTATTTTTTTACGTTTTATCTTGAATCGTACCCATTGTTGAGGTACCTCAACAATAAACAATTAAATGTCGACAATTTTTCCAAAAATGTATACTTTCACAGCAAGTGTTATAAATAGTATCGTTTCATTTAAGGCACGATTAACAAAATAAATTAAGTATAACTCGTTTCTCGAATCGTTTCGATCTACTTATCCCAAATAATATACAACTGTTACATTACATTTTGGTTTCTTTGTTTTTGGTGTGGTATGTATAATTGCTTGTGCGTTTGCATTCAATTTTTTATGGGCCGTCTTGACGCACCGACAAAAAAAATGTTTCCAAACGAACACGGCGACTGGGGAGATTTTTTTGTGACAATTAATTCCGCCTTCACTGAACAGCGCCAAGTAAAAATCTTTTAAGTTTTTTTTTATGCTAAGTCATATTTTTTGCTCGCAACACTTCATTAGCTGTAAAAAAAAAAAAAGGAACAACACGGAGATTATTTCCATCGACGTCGACTCGCTTCGATTGCGGCCCTTGAATGCGCGCGCGCATTATGAAAGATTAATCGTATTCAATTTGTTGTTCGCAGGCCAGTCGGAAGGTGTCAAAATGCGGTTACTTATTCGTGGCACCGGGCTGGGACTTTTCTAATCCGCTGTACAGAACTAAGGTGAGTTTTAGTTATGGATACCGTTTGAAATGTCACATCAACGCACCCGCCGCGGCTGTGATTTCAGGTACAATAATATATTGGAACATCACCTGATATTTACTGTCATTGTCTTCATTCTCCTGCGAGCTGATTAACTGCTGAATGTTTCTAAAGTTGAGAGTCTTATCTCCCGTTGTATTTGTCACTTTTTTATTAGAATAATTCCTACTCAAAAGACTTTAGTTACTGACCAACGATAGTCAGTCGTAACACTGTGAATTATATTATAAGAGACAAACAGGGTAAATGACAGACACCATTGCAATTATGTTAATTTTATTCAACTCATCCTTAGTCACTTTACAATATCATTCGCCTTTTGTCCGATACCGATTCTTTCAAGGTCTGCTTCTAGACTGACTATTGACAATTAATAATGCAGTAATATCTAACAAGATATGCGTCTATGAAGCATTTAATTAAGGATAATAAAGTCGGTATACGGGCGAAAGTTTTACGTGACAACGACTTTGAATGGTAAAATCATTTTAATGTGAATATTCATTCGTATAGTAGGAAGAAGGATGAAATAATAGTAACAATTTAAAACATTTATTTATACAAAGAATTATATTTAAAACATTAATTTATACAAAGAATCTCGCACTGAATTTCATATTAACAAAATTTTATTTTTACCTTTACACATACATACGTATTTATATACAAATATACATACAATAACTTGCAATACATTTGCAAGCTATGCACTAATTCTCTAGTGCTGCGCGCGCGGCAGACCGATCATAGTTGAGTGGGAGAGAGACGCAAGGCATTCGGCGGGCCTCTCTCTCGTTCGGTGACTCATCGTTACGTTACCGAGCGTTACACTTTTTCAAAGTGACTCCCAGCCGCAACCTAATTTAAGACGTTGTCACGTCAAAAGCGTTATCAGGTAAAAAGGAGTTTTTATTCGACAGACTATTGTCGTGTCAAATTACGCGGACGACATACTTAAACTTTTGAATACTAAAAAAGAAGCAAGAAACCAAACTAACTAATTTATTAGTGCTTATTCAAAACATTCCGCATAGAACTATATATGTCGTCACATCGCTGAAACCCGTCATAAGTGCCTCGGACCACCGCTTTCCCTAATGGCCTAGTCGATGTATTTTGCGACGGCAGCGACCTCATACGTTATTATAAAACAATGCATTTTACTTTGAACCGATTTTATAACGCTCAGTTTCGGGTAAGTATTATACGATGTATGATTTTTATGAGATCAATCAGTCCTAGATCGACACACAGTAATATCCGGAACAATTAATAAGAAAAAAGCAAATGGAATACTCGCTGTCAAGTATTGAGTTGAGCGTTAAAAATACATTATTGTAATGTCCAAGACAAAATAAACATACGTGCTCATTATTTATGGACGAAACGTAAGAGAGCTCAAAAAAAATAACTATTGTTCAGTACGTGGAAAAAAAAGGTGCACGAGAAAAAAAAAACTAAATACAAAAAGTCTGTATTTGAATTTAGTTGTTTACAGTTCTTTAGAAGATTTGTTTGAATTTAGTGATAGTATCTGAATTTAAAAAGTATATAAACGGATTTCAAAATCGTGAAAAATTATTGAGCAACTTATTAACTCAATATGTGGTATTGTTATTGACGATTGATATTGACATTTTCAAATTATTTACAAACAAGATAATGACGTTTTTTTTTAAATTTAACAAATCTTGTTAAAATATTACGTAATGACAGAAATGTACTTTATATGTCAAAAAATATATTTCTATTAATATAGAAGCAAACTTAAAAAGCTTCATATCACTGACATGAACTTTTTTTGGATTTTCCTCAGATCTGTATATTTTATTTTTCACTGAAAAAATTAGCAAATTTGTGATACCAGTTCATCTACACAGATGCCACTTGTAGTTTATTTTTACTTTGAGATTATTTCATAAAGTTCCCTAAAAGTTATTATTCTAAATGTAAGTGAATTATATTCTTCTTAACCCACATAATTACAAGATTTTTTGACATTTTATTAAGTAGCCAGTTCTAAAAATTTATATTATGTATCACGCATAATTTGTTGATTTTTTTTTTGTTTCAATATCTATGACATATATTTCTTTGAACACCATTAACTAATTAAAATAGTTAATGTTGTAGAAACAACAAATATTTTCAGAAGTGATTATTATTTTTATTATCAAGTCGGTAACTACAGGTTGGCGTTACATACAAAGCGAAACTCTTATCATTTGAATAATACGACAGGCGCTTGGTTTTCCTTTTTTTTTCCAAACGTCGAGAACAAAGGTTGTTCAATGTCGCTGGACGTTTTTTTCGGTGCATCGCCGACGTTAACCTAATGGCGTTTAGGTGTTTCTCAGAACCTAAAATTGATCGACGCCGTAAAATTTCGAATCGCCCCCCATAAAGTCCGTCCGAACGAATGATAATCGATGGCTTCGATGTTCCGAGAATCCGATTTATCGATATAATAATATCCCGCGATCGAACGGCGAATTCGATTATGAGTATCGCGCATGAGGGACGGTCTTCGAGATCAAGATAAAGTATCGGATTCGGGACGACACTTGTATCGATATTAAATAATTTTGCGTCGATTTTTTGTTATATACCCGTAAATCATGATCGAAAAGTTGAAATTGGCGTTGGGTAAATGGAAAGTGACACAGTATACGAAATAAAATATCAATTCAGTAATATAGCATTTATAATGTTGTGCATAGCTTTAATAGCCGAAACCTACCAAATTTTGTAATGATATTTTATTATATACAAAAAAAGTCTAAAATTTGCATAGTTAACGGAATTAGTTTCCAAACTTTTCTTTTGTCTGCATTTAGCGCCAAATACACGAATTGCGTTCAATAAATAGTTATTAAGTCAAACGATTTTGCATAACACATGTAGGGAAATTTAATTAATTACTGTTATAGAGTTATAAGTTACGAATAATTAAATATATCATTCTAAAAAAGGCATGTAAAATTTTAAGACCATTTATTTACTACGTTAATTAAAGCGACTATCGTCAAACATTAATATTAACAGACATTTAAAAAAACACGATTAGTTACGCTTATTGTGTACATTTAAATACAAAATTCCTTCCAAACGAGTACTAAAATGGTAGACTGGTAAATTCTTAAAATATTATGAAAGTTTCAAGTGTTATGTTGCAACCTATGAAACAAAGATATTTTTGATTTTTTTTTCGATTCCAAATTAATCATCATCATCATCGCTCAACCTTCGGTCAGTCCCAATGACTAAAAGGAACAAGTCCCGATATACTGAATTATAGAGGAGGAGTGCAGGTTCTAGTCTTGATTAAAAACAAATTCAACAACCAGTAACGTATAACACGAAGTTGTTACATTGAAATTATGAAATGAAATTACAAATGAAAATAAAAAATGAAATTACAGCGTCGAACAGCCCTCACGAACGTCGTTTTACTCCGGGAGAAGAAACATTATTGTATGAGTGTGCGAGAAAGAAAAAAAGCATAAACAAATGTACTTAATAAGAGATTCCGCAAGATCGCGATAAGCGGAACACCACAAGAGCGCGTCGGGAATATTCGAACGAAACTTTGAACCGACGGGCGCATGCGATTTCGAGTTATCTTAACGCCTCGATGCGTACGCGTCTGACTTGTCTCGGGAACGAGTCGAGATTTCGCGACCGAAATGGAACTACCCGAGAACGTCCTTGTATCTTAGTGTCCACCTTCGGAGTCACCTCAAAAGTTCTTGGAAAAGTTACACATCTCGGTTATATAAAGATTCCGTTTAGGCGTTAATTTTATACATACATACAGACGTATGTATGAGGATGCCACTGCATACAAGCAAAACAAGTATTTCGGCTCCGACCGACTCTAAGCGCCGCTTTTGACATTTGTATCAAACTGACTCGCATCGTCACTTATCGACGTCAGTATTCCCTTTTACATTACTAATAAATACTTATTTTGATACTAAAAATGAATATTCTCAATTCAATTAGATAACACGTAGAGAAAGTAATTCTACGAATTTTAAAATATTTATTCGTGTAATTCTTGTAGTATCTAAATATACGGGCATGCGTCATAACACGTTTAAACTGATCGATAAAAAGCGCGACCTCTCACTGGCGCCCGTCGTTAATATAACCGGGCGAACTAGACACAAACCATCTAGAATGTACTGGTTACCACCTCTACGACATTCGCCTTTATGATACGCTGTATACAAGAATCGATAGCTGGCAAACTCCAAATAGAACCGACTGTATTCTGCGTTGGATCCTGTTTTGAAATCGGTTCCAAAACGAGAACGTATTCGATTATCCGATACTACATTTGGAGGCTTTTCAGTATATACTTAAACGTTATGAGGAGAAATTTTCGGGATTAACGAATCATATCAACAAAAGCTTTTTACCTAATGCAGCCTTGAGCAATATGAAATATCACGTAATTTTAATATACATACAATTTAAGATAAATCTGTAAAAAACATTGTCGATATTTTAGCTTCCTGTACTAAAAATATAAAAACAAACAGTGTAAAAGATCTATATGTCAATTTGGTCCTATTTTAGTTTAAACAAGAATATAATAATCTGGTTCAAACATTTAGTGCGTCATACTATGATAATAAAACAACTATTACGTTTCGCTACATCGAGTATAGTAAACCCGCTAACAAACATATTATCCTATTTCACAATACGGGTATTGTCACCGTTGCACAAGTCGATCGCACTTAGCTATTATTCTTTTAGGGCACAGCGCCACGCCCTAAGAATAAATTTGAGATTGCGCTCGCCAAATGAAAGGGCTCGCGCATGACAAACACGAACAATGACGCCGCCGCAGCTCGTGTGCGACATGAGCTTATGTATGCGCGGAGATGGTAAGGGTGTGACGGTGATATTGCGAGATATTTTTACAGTTGCAATTTTCAATCTAGTAACGAAATATGCTATTATTGCATATTCAAATTATTTAAGATTAGGGATTCGTCGTCAAATCGATTATTACTAATGTTGTGCTATAAGCTTTAATTTGTTTCGTTCATTGCTTTTATGTGAAAATAACACATTCGGTCTATGTTTATGGAGAAATGTTTATAGTTTATGGAGACTGTTTATAGAGAGCCTATAGTATAGTTGGACCCTTAGTCCAACAACGCTTTTCAGGCACGATTCTGTCACAAGATCAAGATATTAACAAGCTCTTTCACCGAACAGCTCCCAGCGGTACGTAATATAGCGATTATGTAGAAAGCAAACACTCTTAACAATGCGCATCTAGGCCGTCGGCCGGCGCGCGCGCCGCCTAGCGCACCTGGCCGACGCTATGGACTCGCTCGGAACGAGAAGGCTGTAAACGCCTCAATAGCATTGTAGTACTATTTGTTATATTTATAGAATAGTATTGCTTTTACTTATGAAAATCAAATCATTTGAAATAATTTAATATCCGTGTAGTAGGCGAAAAAAAAAACGCAATTTTATTTATCGGTCTAAAAACGCTCTTTCCCCGTCTTCGTCCTTTATTCTGTTCTTTTAAAAGAAACTGGTAACAAAATATTAATATATCCAAACAGTTTTGATTAATATAGCATACAGCATCGTTTACCGATTCATGTAACAATTATGACTATGTATTGGATATTGAAAAATAAAAAGAATCTAATTCGTGAATAAAACGAGTTATTTTTTTTAATCCCATCAGCGACGTCTGAATCGAAGAATAAGTGTCATAATATTACGTACTTAAGTTTCTATAGAATAATACATCATGAAAAATTTATGAATTCTAAATTGAAATGTTTACATCACTTTTGAACGTTTAAATTCTATACATAAATACATCAATTTGGAGTATCCGCACATTCATTAAATACTTCTAAAATGTTGGCACTCGACATAAATTATAAATCTAATTGCGGATTGCCTTCATAACGGTGATACGGTTTTTTTTTAACGACTATACTGCGTCTCGGCCTCACCAATAAAATCTATTTCTTATGGTTGTCGTTTACAATCTTTCCGTCTTTGAAGTCGACGAGGGGGCGCCTTTCGCGCGCGCTCGTGCGTGCTCCCGCGCAGCCGTCGCGCGCCGCGTACCGTCGCGACCATTTGCGAAATTGTTAGAAAGTGTACACAACACCACTTATTTTCGTTCGATGGTGATCTACAAGTATTTTATCACTTTCGAGAAGGAGAATTGAATTTCCAGAATGAAAAAAGGAAACAGCTCTCTGATAACAATAAAAAAAATTCTAATTAACGACGTTCCAATTTAAAAAAAATAATCAGACATATGAGAAACTAAAAAATATAAATATGTACTGTAATAAAAACGAAACGCAGGCATTACGTCCATATGTTTATAAATATTAACGAGATACCTGCACGTAAATATTAATTTCTATTATTTCCAAGAACAGATACAAATAATTGAAGGCCTTTCCTATCACGGCCATACTTCGACCGAACTGATCGCGCGGCCGGCCACGGAATCACGGGAACGCCGAGCGACGGAAAACGAAAATGTACGCGGACCGTCCGCCCGAGGACGGCGCCGGGAGGAAAAAACACGCCTATTATAACACACAGCCGGACGGACACGCGTAGTTATCGTAATATCGCCCGCTAATGACATCGGCTCGGACAATAAGAGATGTGGAGGTGTACGCGGCGTCTTTTCGGGCACGACCTCAATTTCGTCGTCCCTCCCGAAACGGCCGCGGCGCATGCGCCGGTTCACATCAAAAATTAATGGGGATTAGAGAAAAAAGTGAAATGAGAATACGGTCTTGGGTGTAAGCGAGTCGACCCGCGCGGGCGAATGAACCGCCGCAGGGCTGTCGCGTTCTCGCGTTTTCGATCACCTCGATGTTCAATTTTGAAATAAAAAATTGAAAAAGAAAATGGAAGCTGAGCTTGAATAATGATAAAATACGTAAATGGCATATTATGGTCTTTTAGTTTATAAATTTATCATTTTATTGGTAGATTATTTTAAATCGACATTATTAATGGCCGTGTTCTTTAAATTTTTTATTTGCGCTTGGCTCCGATGGGTTTTAAATTTTTTTAAAAAGTATGCTAATAATCTCACAGTTCAATTATAATATATGGAACCAAAAAATAATGCATAAATACTATATGGAATAAGTTAACGCGTACGCGAAAAACAGATCCTCGTCGACATTTAAGATGAAAAAAATTTAAATGACAACTTAAAAAAAAAAGTACCTTTGTTAGGCTCGTGTGCACTAAATAGTTAGAAAAACAATGTATTACCAGTACGTAAATAATTTACGATATACGGCTAGTATCTTGTAACAATTTAAAAGTTTCGAATTAACGTGTTAGAACGTTAAATAACTATTTCATATGTAGTTCGTTACGACTATTTTTAATCGCACAAATTAAAGCGAAAAAAGTCCGTCAACAGAAACTAGTTAATAGCAATACTTAAAAATGTGAAAGAAATTACAGACACGCATACGCTACAATATTATTTATAGCTTAATTTCTATTTTTGAATTGAACGAAAGTTAATTTAAAAAAGGCCCAAAGCGGTGCCACTCTATCGTCGGATACAAATAATGCTTACAAGTCAAAGTGTTTTGTGCTGTTAATTAAACGATACAAATTCTGGTTGGTTAAATTAAAGTGTAAGATTTATAAAATAAAATTAAATGAAGAAAAAATCAGCCAAGTGCGAGATGATTCGAGCACAAGAAGCATCGCATTAGCCGTCAATGAAATTTTTTCACTATTTCTCTTCAGGGCGATTGTGTGCTTTTAGTAAGAAAATTAATATTTGAAATTTTCGTTTATGTTTTCCACTGATTTGCATTAGTTAAGTCTTGATTTTGCATATTTCACGCTCATCGGCAAATAACGGGGATTGTTCGACTTTCGTATGATTTCATCAATATTTTTTCAATCATGCATCGTTTGAAAACATTTATCTGAATAGCATTTAGTGATTGCGTATTGTTTAATTTTTTTAATGTTAAAGAATTAAAGAAAATATAAAAAGGTGGAGCTATTTATCGCAATTACTTTTAACATCAAATTTATGCTAGCGATTGCTATTCCCTGCTATATAAAACTTTATAATTGCTGTGTTTTAATGAACATAATGTAAATTAAATAACGCTTCTATGAATATTTAAAAAAAAATCACCACTAACTTATTTAACATTAAAATGTCTAGTTATTATCGTACAATGAAATCAAAAATTTTTTTTTCATCTATGTATTATAAAAAAACTTTAGACATTGTATTTAATTCAATCGTTTCACTATAATTTTTCGTTACATCGTTGAAACAATGGCGGCCCTATAGAAATAAATTCACGACGTGTCATCAGATAGTGTTTACATCGATATCTAGTTACTTTCTTGTTTACTTATATGTACTATAAAAATAAAAATTAATTAACTACGTACGAAATTGAATCACCTCTAGAAGTCTTGAATTTACACCTAAAACTTTTACACTTCCATCAAATCATCCATATATATTACAGTACTTATTAATATATTATACAGTGCAATATGCAATACAATGCAAATGCCCTGCAATATAATAATGTATACTATAGTTTATCTTGAATTCAAAGTCACGTCCAGCGCCACCCCTGCCGTTTTCGGGCGTCCGCCGGAGCAAGGACGCGCCTACCTGCATTCCAGCCGCCCCGCCCTGAACTCCCACCTCCGTCACGACCTAATCTCCTACGGAACCTTTGATTTTATTTCTGGAAAAAAAAAGAAAAATCACCCAAAACGACTGTGTACTACGCCTGATCTCGCTACCAGTCACCTTGTGCATTTTGTAACAAGAAACAAAAAATTCTATGACGCGAGCGCGTTGTATAAATTTCACATGATCAAATATACGTATGGGCAGATAAAGCAAAAGAGTTAAGTTTTGTTTTGAATATTTGTACAGAAAATAAAACACATTTTGGCTAAAAAAAAACAACTTAAAAATTATGTTTATTTCTTAGCCGTTATTAAAATGATAAGGGAAAGGGGGTATGAACAATAAAAAGCTTATGCATAAAACAATTACATGTACTTTGCTAGTTTCTTCTTCAAATAGAAATATTATTATACAATCGATATTAACTTATGAAAAGCTGAAAATACTGTCTTTATACAAATTCATGGGGAGTTTATATGAAAACAGCATTTTAAGGAATGTATCCCCTCAGTTATACTTCAGTACAAACAAAAAAAAATTACAACACCTAAACAGACGTACATGTTTTATACAATTATGATTTACAACACTTTCAATGTGTTTTTACTCACTCTGTACGGGCGAAAGAGGATCACGCATCTCGTGCTAGCATTAAAATTTTCTGTTTCGGTTGGGCTTGTCATCGAAAACAAAACATTCCGAAAATTTATGTCAAAACTCGACATGCATTGAATGAACATAAAAAAAACCGCAGGAAACGAAACCACAATCGCATCAACGCGAAACTTCTAAAAAGACCCGGACGACATCGTTTCCATTTAGCATTCAATTAAAACGTCAAGTTGATTCGCCGCCCGTCGAGAGGTGGCGCCCTCGTCGGACCTGTCTCGTACCGAATTGTGAAATCGTAAATCTTCAGACTGCAGAGAAAATAAAAAGCATTGAAGTTTTTACGAGCAGTTATCGCCCGCTAATTAAGGTGCATTTGAAAATGTAACATTTTAATTGTGTTAATAAATTTATTGTCGTGAAAAAAACGCTTATTTTTTGATAAAAATTCAAATTCAAAATGTCTTTATTTCGTAGGTTATGAAATAACACCTGGAATACGTCATAATTTTTTCCGAATTTACACTTTACCGCTCGTTCGGAAGGCAGTTTTCCCTTGAGAAGAACGAGCAAGAAACT
This sequence comes from Eumeta japonica, assembly GCA_005406025.1. Taxonomy (NCBI): domain Eukaryota; kingdom Metazoa; phylum Arthropoda; class Insecta; order Lepidoptera; family Psychidae; genus Eumeta; species Eumeta japonica. The sequence continues at coordinate 76,846 of BGZK01001132.1, read as the reverse complement.
TAAGGGTAGCTCTTTTAATTTCATCTCGCATAGCCGAAACAAATACAAAACCATTGATTAACGAAACAGGCCGGTAAGAAATCGAGCAGCTTATGCCCATAGATATTTGTCTTCTAAACATTAGGAAATTGTGTAATACCCTTTTTTACTGAGTGATTGTTTAATAATACTCTTAAATTTATATAAGGGTAAATGTTGTATATCCACAGGGCGCACACAGAGCCCTGTAAATGAATTTCTGACTTTGCATAGCCGGCTACCATGTAAACACAATTTATTTTTATTTCCGGTACTGAGTTTATGTCGATCACAATTTTTTAAAAACATTTTATAATTTTTTTTAACACATAATTAATTTTCGTTTATGAACTGGGATACCAGAGTTAAGATCATTTTTTATTTATCTGCTCGTTTGTTTTTAATGATCTTGAAAAAATTGAATCCACATCAACCGAAGGCAACGTTTCTCGCGTTATAAATCATTGTTAAAAACATTAATGTTTCTAACCGATTTTAGGCGCACACGCGTTATGCAGAATTTTTTGCTGTCTTATAAACTAGTCTGACTCATAAATCTCCGAGACGAAAACCTCGTTGGAATAAACTCGCGGGCACCAATACCTGATAAATCCATTGATTGTTCTTTCCTTATATTTTCAGCGTAACTTGCTTTATACTGATTTTGATTTGCATATTAATAGTTTAATAATTTTCAAGACTGCATCGATATTCATTCAGTTTTAAAGATTAATTATTGTTTTTTTAACAAAATATACCTGTATATTGGTTTTTAACAATTGCTTAATGCGGCATATTTACAGTGGATTGCGCCAAATACTTACGCTTATGAAATCGTAAAACGTAAGTGAGAAAGAAACACGAAACGACTTAGCAGCACGGACATTTTTCAATTATACTCACTTCAATAAAGTACCTGTGGCACAACGTGATTTGTGAAACTATACGCTATACAACTGGTTTCTATTTATGTTTTTGAGTTTTACAGTTTCTTAAAAAGTTTTAGTAAAGTTGATCTGTTATGGAACTAGTCGAATTAAACTAAATTAGTTGTTTTTTCCTCTTCTATTTTTATGTCTTACGACTCTTACTTTTTTTATTTATAAAGTCCCGCCTAATTCCCAGAAAAGTAGGCAGAGACCATAAATATGCCACGATCTTGCATAGCTTTTTTACTTCACTGATATCCATCAATCGTCTCATGCAATCTCGCCGATTTTGGATCCTTAAACTTTGCCCCTTCCTTAACATTCCAATGATTCGGTCTGCAAAAGATTTCTCAGATTTGTTTCTTCGGTCTACTTTCATTTATTCTTTCTAGATGGTCACTGCATTATATTAGACGCTTGCCTGCAACATGTTGTGACTAACATCCGGCATGCAACCCATCGCTGAACTTCGAATCTGCTCTTCCAATATGAATCCTCATCCAAATTGAACATTGATTGTAGAGAATTGATTGATGTCGAACACCTAAGCGAGTGTTAATATTTTATTTATCTTAATCTGTTAAACAATTAGAATTTCACCGTAAGTTTTGTATCAAATCAGCACCATTCTTAACAAAAGCCGATTTTATAAGTCACATCTACCAGCGTGCTAGGAATATTAAAACCAACAAAAGATGCGCCCTCTACCACGTGGCATGGTACACGCCCACGTAATGCACAGTGCGTTAAAAGGCGACACAAGCGTCTCCACCAGCAGCCACAAACAGTCACTAATAGACATGCTCGTCCATTGTCACAGTACAGTCATCACCGATTCATTGCCCAAATTATCGCAGGCAAGCGTCCTACAATGCCTATTTGTAAATATTTATTTGGTAAAACATCGAACTAGTGGTCACTGCAAAGTTCATGGCCGGCCAAATGTTTGTTAAAATTAGGTCTATCCACTTTGCTTTTCTTAAAAGCCGAAATATGTTTCTTGTATCTGATGTCAATACAACATCCAGTTTATCCTTCGTATATAGATTTACATTTGTCTGATTTTTTTTTTTATTTCTAGTAATTTTTTTCTGAATTCTATATACGTATCCTTACTATTACATAAAGATTTTACATTCTTATCGATTTCGTAAGCCGTAAAAATATTATGTTTCTTAATATTACCGCAAACAAGCATCGAATTATGAAGTAACAACCTACACAACAGAACACTGCATCGCATCTGCGCTCGACACCGATAGAGGGTAAGCGTAACTTCAGACCTTGCTGGTCACAGGTTATGTCGGTCAGAAAAGCGACAGTCGCCCATCCAACGGGCCGTGACCGATCCGTGCCGTCTTACGTCGCCGGTTTGGCAACTGCATTGTACACGCTAAATTGTTATGATAGCGAAAAATCGGCTTTTGTGGACGACCATTTTTTTCTACCGCGATAACTCCGCCGCGAAACAGCTTACGTAAGCTGACGTCTCGCGGACGAGTTATTCAACGTCACGGCATTTTCGATTTCGTGGACGGGAAAATGTGTAACGGTCTCGTGGACCTATTTTTTTTTTCACTTTTATTTTCCATTGTACTTCATAAAATAGGCGCGGAACTAACGCGTAGGTCATGCGCCCCGTTCGATATTTCTCTGGTGCACGTAATAATATAATGGTGCATAACTAAAACAATGCTTTAAAAACCTATTGCATTGTCACATATTAGAGGTTACTTCAACCTCTTGGTTTTCGACTCGAGACTGAGCGTGGTGTGGTATAATGATTGCCATGTAATGCAAGCGTGATGTGATCAGATGAGGTGTTTAGGCGAATAAGCACATTTGTGCACAATGTGGTGCTGTTTGTATTTGCACAAGTCTTGATGCCATGTTCAATTGGGAATTTATTGCAATTTGGATTTCCACCATTCACTCTGCATGGCTATCATCATACCCTGACCGATCCCAAAAGGAGAAACAAGGTTTCAAAAAGTAACCTCGATGTATTAAAATTTCACAAATTTTGAAAGCGTCAGTGTGTCGTTTGTGTGTGTATATATATATAGGGTCTCAGGAAGGTCATAGTCGATGATAGTCTATGGATGGCCTTAGATAGTAACCTATTCTGGTGAGAGCGTATCCATGTCTTTATTATGAGCTGAAAATATTTGTAAAAAGTAAAAAGTATGCATGCTCAATAATTTAATCTTACGAGGATATAATATTTTTTCAAATGTAATGGCACAACTAGGTATCAAATTAAGATTAACATAATATTTGGAACCATCCCAATGCAACCTTACATCAAACGCGGCGAGCGTTAACTGCTTATAAAACGAGCTCATAGAAAAGATTGTTTCCCGTTATGCGTTATTTAGTTACAAAAAAAATTGTGAATATGAAAATATTTAAACAATTAAAATCAAACCCAATCTTGCTTCGTACGCTGAAATGCAAAACGAAATTGTACATCCTGTATGAAAATACACTTAATGTGAAACCCTCAAAACCAGTCAAATAGAAATTGCATAATAATTAGAAAAGAAGTTTTGAATAGTACCGACATTTTTCTGTGAATAATTATTTGTTGTAACTGGCTAAAAAGGTTTACGTACATAATATTAATAGTAACACACATGCGCAGTTAAAACCGAGTGGTGACAATGTAGAGATCAATTTAATATTTAGCCATTTAAAATGACCTATATGTTACATACTACAATTTAGCCTCAATTTTGGATATAAAGCTTTTTGCACATGTAAACGGAAAGAAGGAACAAGGATCAATTTGAAGTTTGAAGGATAATGAGAAAATTTTGACCATTTATCAAAATTTCATATAAATACAATTTGGATCAACATATATACAATGTATACGTATAATAATATGAAATATTAACGCCGCTAAGTAATTATTTAGGGAATTTACAATGACAATAATTATTTAGAGATTACACCGTAATTAGTAAGTTATTTAATTGTCGAGCGCTTTAGGGCGAAATTGATGATCAACTTCTATTTATTTACTTATTAACCATTTTTTCTATATTTTAATTCAATACTAGTCAAGGCTGTGAACCTTTCTGAAGATGTCCACGAAAAACTTAAAATGTCCGCGATGAAGTTTTCAACAAGTTTTTTGTTTAACAAACAAACAGTTTTATTCTAAATCAATCCAGAAGAAATGGGATGCTTCAATGACATTTGAAAAATCGTTTCATTCAAAGGGATTCCTCTATCAACACGCACGATTATCGCTAATTAATTATTGCCGCGCGATAAACTCGGAATAACCTTAACGCGCGTTTTATGGTAATCATCACGCTGTCTGTACTTTCCATCTTCATGTTGGCTGCAAAACGAATGATCTGTCGCGAAAGAAGTAATTGTTAATCGTCGCTCTGATTCGGTGTGAAATTAAATTCACCTAAAATCGGTTTCACTTGTTTAGATAAAAATCGCAATAAATTGTCCAATAAGCTATCGGAAACAATGGAAGAACATTCGCTTGCTCCCGGTTCGTCTCGGTTATTGGACGTCCACTGCTGGATATAAGTCTCGGCCTACATTTTCACGGCGTGTGTTCTTGGGTCAATAGTAACCAAAGGTGTCCTGCGACCTTTACCAGCTCGTCACTCCACCGAGCGGGAGGCTGTCTCAAGCTACGACGTCCAGTTCGTGGTCGCCACTCCACAACCTGTCTCCTCCAGCGGTCACCGGTTCTACTAACGACGTGGCCTGGTCATTGCCACTTCGACTCACTAATTCTGGTAGTTTTGTCGGCTTCTTCTGTAGATTTCCCCGTTTCGCATTCTATCTTATAGTGAATTGAAAATTGAAAAGGAGTTAGTTTAACTGACGATATTAGTTTCTTCCGTTCGTACTTTCATTTTATTTTACGTACTCAATTTTCATTAGTATGGTAAAGTATTGTTACCTTATGAAGATAAAAAGGGCATTTTTCATGAAGTTCATAGAAATATGACAAATAAGTAAAATAAGAAAAAAAGGGATATTTCTATAGAGAATACCAAAATATTATTAGAACACAATTGGTCATTAATTTGAAAGTTATTTGTAATAAGTTAATGCAGACACTTGCAAGAAAATCATGGCAAAAACTGTTAAAACAACTTGTCAGGACCTTAAAGCGTGAATATATGATGATAACGCGATTTTAGAAAATCGGGATAACTTCTCAATTTCTTTTTTAATTTGCAAAAACACATTTTTACCTCACGAACTACTTAATAAATAGATGTGCTTCATGTCATTACCATAACAAGTTGTAGTCGGTGTTTAAATATTCTGAATAAAAAATATGTATTATCAAATTGTTTGGCGAAGAACAAAACGTAAACTTTTAAAACCAGTCCACGCCGAGTGACTTTGTGCATCTTAACGACCCCATTAAAAAAAGGGTAAACAGTGGCGGAGATCGCGAGATAAGTGTTATGTCAATAATAAACTTGGTTTATTATACTTAACTAGCGATACCTAACTGGTTTTTAATGAAGGCGATGTTTTTAATTCTATAAATATAATAGTATTCGTACGGTTTCTTATTTTAATGTTATTTAAAAAGTTACTATTCGAATGACAATTAATAAGGTTAATTTATGAAAGTTTAACTGGTCGAATTGAACTGTTGCTCACATTCTTCATTTGAGAACTCGGACACGGAAAATAAAAAAAGAATAATCAAATTCAAATGTTCTATTGACATTTCCCTTTATATATTATAATTCTATTTATACCTTCATTGCTCTGTAGATCCAAAATCTATATAACTATTCTCAATAGCAGTGACATTTTGGTAAAATTACAGAAAAATATTCTACGGACCAAGGGGTGTATTCTACTGATCGTTGAAAAGATTCGTAATAATTTTTCCCCATTTATTCAGAAAGCAACTAAGAAACATTACTTCAATAGATAAATTTGAATATTTTTTGTCCAAAACACTGGGATTTGTTTAGATAATGGTATCATTAATAAACTATTGAAATTCTCTATTTATGCGTAATGTGTATTCCGTGACACACAAAACTCAAAACAGCTGATCCCGAAACAAAAATGGCCGAAACTGTAAATCAATTTTAATTTGTATCATACGCAAGGACCCTATAACTACGATACGATACGATATTTTACTATATTAAATGTTTTGTAAACAGAATAATTCTTTACCATTCAGCGATCCGTTTGATAAACGAATGTTTTCAAAGATGTGTTGTCTCGCATCTATAACTTCGCATTATGCAAAACACCATCGCTCTCGTGTGCCTTCGAAGGCGTTTATATGGCTATAAACATCAATGTTATCTGTAATAGATCACGGCGTGCGCGCGCGCAGGTAGCACGCGGTGTAGTCGACTTCAATGCTGTTGGAGTAATATCACTTTGTAGGGCCCCTTATCGCCTTTACACAACATTGTCATTTGTTATTATAAATGTTATGTTTATATTAAAATTACAATTTTCTTGTGACAATGATATAAACTCAAGTATATAGTTTTGTCTCTGAGTTACTATTTTTATTTATTTTGATTTCACTCGGCAGTTCATAGTAAAAGTAAATGCTACTTCAAGTTAATTTTGCTTTTACCGCAAAGCAAAAGGCTCGCCCAACTTCAATAAAATAGCAATTTAGTTGTCAATAACAATATGAACTTAATAAAACTTCTTGAAAGGATGTTTTTGCATACGCATAAACTGCGTCTCGACTTACTGAACATCCTAGAATAAACATGAAATAAATAATACTTATTATTCATATGTACAGTAAAATGTAATAATGAAGATAAATACACACACACACACACACACCTCTGCGCACGAGTCGGCATATTCACCTCTCAGCTTTCAACCGCTATTCCCTTATCTGATCAGCCATGGCCAAGGACTTGACTTCTGGCGAATGTAAACTAATTCGAGGTCCTCCACCGAAGAGCGCGGCTCAGTATCGAATTAGTGAGTCGACTGTCAGGTGGACTCGCATCTTGGACGAGTGTGGCCCCGTCCGAAAATACTCTACGGTACGAAATAAAATGAATAATAAAATAAAAACTATAATCTAGTTAAACATCGAAGGCTTCCCAGCGTTCGTCCGTCCGTCTTTTAATCGATAAAGTTACGCATTACCAGGCATATATCTGTCCTTTAAAAAGCCTTTTAAAAAGCCATAGGCATACCCTTTAACGTACCAACACTTTCTGATTTAAAACTAAATATTATTTTTAAGTGCGGAGATCGAAAGAGATTAACTCTTTCACGACAACGCAGCGTAATATAGCAAATATAATTTTACCATCGGCTATTTAAAAAAATGATATAATAATGGCATTTTATTATAAAAACTTAATTAAGTTTAATTAAGCTTAATTATCATCATAAAATATTTTAAACCACAATAAAAAATTGAACACCGAGTGTGTGTTTTAAGTAATTTACGTCACATAAAAACTTTCTATTCAAAATGATGTTATGGGAGTGAAAAAAAATGTTGTGCGCTTTCTACCGCACCGCACTAATAGTTACCCGTTTAATAGTATGCAATTGTAACACGAGGGACATACTGCGTTATGCTCTAGAAACCTCGACACGCTTGGCGACGCCTGCGCGGGCGCATTTCGAACTATTTGTAATACAACTACTGTCATTATAAGGAAAGCCAGCAATGGGGAAATGTGACTCGGACGCTGTCCCTTGGCTTCACAATATGCGCTATGAAATGTTCAAACTACAAAATCGTTGGCCTACTTTAGTGTTTGCGACGTCAAAAACACAACTTAGCTTCGATGACGATAACATTCCAATTCGCTTTGCTGATTTGTTTTCGATATTCGTGTAAATTTTTAATTCGGACTTTAAGCAAGGTTTATACGGAAATTGATGGAAAAATTGTGAATAGATATTTGCTATACAAAATGCTATATCGATATAAAATCCCTTAGAGATCTAGAAAAAGCGCGTCTTCTATAGATATTCTTTAATAGCAAATATTTTTTTAATGCAATCAATTATGATACAGATTTTATTTTACATGTGTAATTTTCCTTTACGTTAAAACGTAAACATGAAATGTAAAATGGTACGATGAATTTAATAAGAATCTTTTATTGTTTTATTTAATAACGCGATTGCAAAGGTATTTTAGACTGCAGTTTCTAACTCGCTGCAGTTTCTAATTATTTTTTAGAACCTGCAGCGTAGTCGAACAGAAGCCGTCGATGGCCTTCCGCGTTGCATTCTACTAACCATAATATAGAGACTATCTCGTGCTACTCCAAATGTATTCTAAGTGTTTTTTATATAAATTCCTCGAGTGTTGTAATTATGGATAATTAATGGCCGTTTTTTAATGCGTTTTTTTTTAATGGTCATAATGATTTTTTCAACATTGTTTATTTTAATTTGTTTTGTATATACGCTCAAATGAACTCTATCAATCTCATACAGAATCGACATTTTTTTTTAAATTTCTTCATTAATTTTCCAAAATAAAATCAGAAATTCATTCTTACAAATATCGTATATATTTATTTTTTTACTTTACATGTTTTCTATTTTATTTTTTTGATGCTAATGAATAAAAAATGTATTTTCTTTTTATTTTTTTTTTTAGTACAATGAATAAATTCGATCGTTTTATGCTCGACAATGCGAGCAGATGGCATGAAAAAACCTTTCATAAGAGCTATGTTCACGTTTATAATGATCTTAGTCCACCATTATTACTATAGCGTTATTTTAACCATCGTTTTATTACGGAAACTGTCCGTCATTTATTTTATTCTTGCTAGAAAAACTAAATTTAAAGATTTATTTTGTCTTCCTTTTTAATCTTATGTTTTAGTCCTCTGTTGAATGTTCCGTCGTAAAATTATATCAGAAACTCTAGCATGTGTCCTTTTTCGCATACTTTTTTTATAACTTTTCATATGTTCATTATCCACTATCCACTTTAATTATTGTCTATAAATAAATGATTAAAAATGGTTATAAATAGATAAAATCATAAATATTATCATGGCGAGTACTTGATATTTATATTTTTATAATATTTCAAAAATAAATGAAGCATAAAAGATTAACACAAAGTCCAACCATGAATATCAATATTGTCAAATGGTATCAAGCAGTAATTATATGGATAACGATTCTATGATTTCTCATTTTGTACAAGCAATAAAATAAGAACTTAAACATACAAATCCATGTTTGCGCACGATTATTTTCGCAAACATTTTAATATTTTTAAATTCTACACAATAGATGTACAGTTTGATACTCAAAATGATTAATCCAGACTTGATTTAGACGTTCTGCTATTAACGTCGTAACAATTAAACCATATCTCGGTTTATTTTCAGAAATTATTCTACCATAATGTAATTCGTTCGGTAATAAATAATGTTTCCAATTTCTTTTTTTCGTTAACTAACACATTAACACAAAATTGTCTGTTATTTTATTTTCTCCGACAGCGGCGCATCACTAATGAACATATGTATCAGATCGTGGCGTGGCGTACGTATCAATGATATATTATCGAAAATGTGAAAAAAAAAAACACAAAATCTAAAACACGTCTTAAGATCTCTGTCGGTTTGAGAAAGATACTTCTATATAATTTACTTTATTATTTACATTGTCCACTTTACACAAGTATATGAAATAATAATTATTATTTTATTCACAACCCAAAAAATTCCGTTTTGTTTACGACTAATACTTCAGTGCTCGGCGTAAGCGGCAGGACACTTGATGACATGTAATCAGTCGCTGGCGTTGAAAGGGTTAAATTGATTTAAATAATATTGACATGATCTACGATCGATAATGTAGCGGAAACGCCGCACCGAAAGCGTGAGGTCGAATTTTTGCATACGATTACGCCGACATTGCCTTTTGAATCGCCAGCATTGCATGGTTCAAGCCACGTCGGCATACGACTGAACGTGTATTGTAAAATTATCCGTTTTCTGGGTAAGAGACCATAAACCACAACCTTCAATCTACCCGTGCCCTACAATGGACCACTATATGGTTTGTACAGTACGCCTTTCTGAGACCGAAAAATCAGAATTTGTTTTCCGTCTAATACATAACTTATGTTCGTGAAAACAAACAACAATATGCCTGATTTAAGAGTGACGTGCCGTGTGTAGGCCGCTTTGTAAGCTCGCGATGTTCAAACTGGCAGTTTCGAAACCTCGCAAACTATGCGCGCGCCTAGCCGTGTTATTTTTGTTATTAGTACTCAGGGTACTCGGTCATATACGATAGACGTGATATTTTTACGCGTCAGTACGACGGCGAGGCCGACGACCCGGCGCAGGCGCAGGTTTGCGTTACGTTGTCGCGGTTACGCAACACGTCACGTGAAAGCAGTGATCGAAAACGCCGCGCCTCAGCGACGTCAGCGCCGACGACGCGGGTCGCGGTGACTTTGTAATTAATTTAATTTAAACGTCATTCAATAGCACGGGGAAAAGCTACAGAAAAGAGGCATTTTCGACTGTACTGCGTTCGCTCATAATTAGTAAATGGAATATGGGTAATGTAAGGCGTACTGATTTAATTTATAGAATTCTATAAATAGTAGTAGCCAAAGAGAACCATAATGAAGGCTCCTATTGCAATGATTGTATGTACACAATCGTATCTGATAAATATGTATCAACTTATTACAACGTAAAACACTAATGGCTCCCTGGTGGTCCTACACACACACATATATATATATATATATATATATATATATATATATATTGAAAACAAAATTACATTATAAAATAAATTGGGTGCAACGACATTATTTTTGTCGAAATTCCAGAGAAAAATTTCCATGCGAATGCAAATTCTATTTCTCCAAGAATACTGTATATTGCATCTAATTATAATTGTGAATAATGATACGTAATAAATAATAGAATGTAATACGTAGTAGTTTGTAAAATGCCGAATCTTTTTGATTGGCGGATCATTGGATCATTTAATAAACCGTTTAATTTTTGAGTTTCGTATCACCCAAAAATTAACAAAATCAAAATCGACTTCAATTACGAAATTCCCACTATATCAAGCTTACAGCCGTTATTGACAGTTTGTAAATTATACTTGTAAAGAAAATAAATACGGTAAAATATTTCAGCCTTTATCCGATCAATATAGTTTTAGTGCGACTCAGAATCTTAATATCTACTTCTTAATAAATACTTATCGTTCACCTCACTATGGATACATTCCTTCCTACGATCTCTCAATTTCAAATCGTAGCAGCGGTGTGCTTCAAAGTCTCATTTACAATAGTTAACTGCTAACTGTTAAAGTTAAAAAGTAAACATGTCAAAATGTCAGTAATCATAGAGATATTGGCATTTGTGATATTAATTTAATGTCATAAATGTCAATATCTTTAAAACTAACTTACTAGACTGCCAATTGTGAAGTTGAAACAGCTGATTTTGATGTTTTCAGTTTTTAACTTTTACAGTTAACGATTAATTACGTCAAGTAATAGTTTGAAGCATACCGCTGTTAGTCAATTCGTCAATTCAACATTCGAAGGTGACAGATACCTGCCTTGTTCTTCGAATGCAACACGCCCGCAGTTCGGTCAACGCCGCTCTTGCATGCGCCGCAGCCACAACGGGCGCCCAACGCCCAGCCGCCGCCCGGCAGCTGCGCTCGCGCCGGGCGTTTCGTAACATTCAGCTGTATTAACGTAAACCTGTCTCCAAGAATGATGATCGTTTCTGAGTATGTGAACTTTAAAATTTCGTGAAAATGCGGCGTCGGTATTTTTTTTGTTTTTTTTTTTTGCGATTTCAATACGTTCATACGTTGCCGTCGAATACGGCCAAAGTAAATGATGACACTTTGATGTAATCTTTTATTGGCAACTATAAACCTTTGTACGGCGTCAGAGTTTACTCGTATTTTAATTCAATACGAAATTTTCGGGACAAAGTTGCTTATACTATTCCTGGATAAGAAAAGATCATTTCGTTAAAATTTTTTGATTGTGTTTTTCTCAGTCAAAAAGTTTTCTTTTTTAAAGAAATCCCCAAATATCCGTTTCGTCGATCGACAAATATTCGTGTTTACTTGGTAATTATATTGACTATGTGAATTAGTACATATAACAAGTCTTTAATAGTGTATATTCATAAAAAAACAATAGCCCTTTCTTAAAACATTTCGATATGTTTTGATTTGCATCACTATTTCACTGCAATATAATGTAATGAAGTATTAGTACAATTACTAATATAAAATGAATGCTTCCATTTGATATGACATATCTTTGATAGTTTACCACAATTTTGTTATATATTTTACTCTTGAAATCAATGGCAGCATGGTAATTCCTGAGGTGAAATCTTAAACAGCTCTTTGTGTGTAACATTTATCATAACAATATGACCCTTCAAAATGATATAGGAATATTCACTCGGTTACATAAACTCCATTGCAGTTGCATTGATATACACGAGGCCTTTTGAGAGTCTATCGAAAAATTTAATCATAGAGAAAATCTGTAGTTATTATTAATATGAGCAGGAGAAAAATATGCCTTTTCAAGTAACCGGTTCACATCATTCAGACAGAAACAAAATGACTGTTGGAAGGTTTATACCTCAGTAAAAGGGATGATAAAAAGAACAATAATATACTGATACAACAACCACAAATATTACGCATTAACGTGCATTATTCCAAGTTGCGTAACACATTTTTAAAATAACGGCGACGACGTTTACGCGCGGCCGCGTTCCGTTTTGAATTGTTTGGTGAAGTTTTAAACGACACGCGACGTAAAACAAACCGCATAAACGTGCTCAAACATTACTGTAAAATGTAAGTGAGAAATCATGTGTGTGTGTAAAAATACATATTTCGTTTTGGAATGGCACGGTAAAACGGAACGTTTAAAAAAAAATAGATTTTTAATAATTTGATTTATTTGAATTGGGCTGTATAATTTATAAATTTATTGCAAAAATAAAAATAAGAAGATGTTAATAATTCAAATTACGCAATTTCTTTTTATGTAAATGAAATGTGTAGAAATTGTAATTATGCACGCATTTAAATGTTTTTTTTTTGTTGTTTTAAATTAATAAATATGAAAAGCTACATCGGTTTGTTTAATGTTTAATAAGAAATAATAATATAAATTAGAAATTACGTGAGTGTTTGTCTAGGAAATCATAAATTTGGAATTAATGCCATAATTTTACTCATCCCGAGTAAGAACTGCAATGCAATGAAAAATATATAACTACGGGAAAAATATGTAGTTTCCTTATTTTAAAAGTAGTTAAACAGTGCTACCAACACTAAGATTTTGAACTCTATGTCACGCTTGCAACTACCTAGAATTAAATGCCGAGTAGAATATTGTAACAATTCGGTATTTGTGTCCGATATATATAAATGATTGATATTTAGAAAGGTATAAAGTAATAAGTTGGTTTTATACTACGTAAATTACAAATAGGCATATGATATAGAAAGACGTTCCACCTTGTTTGTTCGTGACAACACTCCGATGTTTGCACGTCGCCCAAAATATCGAGCCCTCTAACAGCCGAACAAACAATTTTTTAAGGTGCCACTACACTACACGCGTTTACAAAGTGATACCGTTCCCGTCAATATTTGCTTAGAACCCTTCGCGGCCAATTCAAACATAGTTACAATTTTATTTGTAGACGTACATATCGTAAATTAATATTAAGCTTGTATTGTCTCTCGGTATTATCAGTGTTTGAATTTTATTGTCTGTAATAGTGAAGTCCTATAAAAAATGTTGTAAAATCAATTTGATTTGGAGGTTTTCGCCTATAATAATTAAAAAATGAAGCAATTAAGACAATTAATTATTTACTAGAAATTATCATTAATTATTTTTCATCTATAGTTTTCTTCTTATTAAAACGCAATAAATGTTTCCAAAGTACATTCGACAATGATACACCAAGGTACCTAATGTTTTCTTTCACTATAAGGAGTTTTCGTTGTATAAAGATTTGAAAATAAAATGGCAGTATAAGGGCACAATCACTTTTTTTGTTTTTATAACTAAGTATAAGTTATATCTTCATTTCTAAATAACTCTATTATACTGTATAATGCGCTACTTCAGTCTGACGTCTTTTGCTGAGCGAATATTTGGTTTGCGTTTTTTTTTATTCTTATCTTCAACTATAATGGGATCGTCTTAGTAACAACTTAGCCTAATAACTTAGCTACACTTATGGCAATGCATTCCTACCCATTCGGACAGCGATGGCAAACAACAAAAGATAAGAACGAAGTTATTTTTCTTAGAAAACGTAAAGCGATAATAGATGCATATTGATGCCTTAACCGAACAAAAAGAACATATTTGTTTAAACAAAGACGTATTGTCTTTTTTGTTCAGTACGACCATTACCTTACGGAGTGGTTTAATGTACTGGTGATAATGCAAACCGAACAATTTCGAGCGATATCTTATGCTACAGTGTACACCTACACTGTAATTGTTTTTTTTTTTGTTGTAAATTAAACTGTTTACTATTTGGAATATCTCTAGAAAATTCTAAGTTTTTTTCTTGTCGTACCGTAATGTAGTACTTAATGCAGGCATTAAAATTACGTCTAAGCGCGATGTAATTTTAATGCCCGCATTACTACAACTTAATCATTTTTATCCCTCAACATAATGAAGCCATTCGCCGCTTGGATCAATCATGTAAATTGTTAGCTTCTTTAGAAAAACCGCTGCAGTAGATCTAACAATAATTCTCCCGTGACGTCTAACCGACGCCTGCGGTTTCGACGCATGGCATTTAGAAAGTGGTCCATTACATACGCGCGTGTGTGTTACACAAGAAAACCGCAGCGGCCGCTTTTCCATCTAGATTCTTGCATTATACTAAATATAGACAGACAGACGCACGGGAAACCGCAAACTGCGTTAATTGCATCACACCGTCGCCAGATGGCGCGGCTGTCGTCGACTTTCGCGTCAAGAAACGGGGAAAACTCTCAAACGACTCCTCACCGGCCGACGACGACGTCCACTTTCATACGGCCTCCTTAGAAGGTTCGGCGATCGAGTCAGTCGGGAGCTAGCTTATAATCGCCTCGTCGCCACCTCTACAGGCATAATCGACAATCGTCAAGTACGGAACGCGAGTTATGCTCACACTGTACCCACTGCTATGGCACACTTTCTCACGATCGTTTCATTTCGGTCGGACGGGCTCGGACCTTGGCCCTCCACGACGGCCCGGTGCGGGCCGGGGCCGGTCACGAGCTTTGACCGCGGCGCGACGACGGCATCCGGGACCGGCGGCTTAAAATTTGCTCTCCGAGACATGGAGCGCGAGCTTTGATTCGACTAAAGTTAACGTACTCAGCGGTCAATCCGCCTCGTGGCCACTCTCGGACGCGGTCCTTCTGGTCTCGAAGCCGATGCTATTAACCACTATGTCACCGCGCTAAGGCAATCCGCTAGCTTGTTGTTGTTGAAAATGTATTTCATGAAAAACATAGATCTGAATATATATGAGAACGGAAAATTAAATTGAAATCCGTTAAAAGACAACCATTTTTTGGTTTTCACTCCTCTGCAAAACGGAATCTTATAGCGCCGCTGGGAACGACGTCGATCCCAGTAGAGCCATCTGTTAAAATGTATCCTAAATCATTTCATTTTCTATGTCTCAACAATTGAAAGAACTTCAACTGGCTAATTTAAAAAAAAAAGTACAATTACCTACATTACAAATAAGTATAGAAGTAACGAGATATACCTAATTACTCTAAAATGGTAGTAAAAATCCCATCGTTACGAAAGATCTATCTGACAGCATAATGGTGACGATGGTTAAAAATCTATAAAAATATGAATGATTAGTGAGAGGTGTCAAGAATAAACCCGCATCTATTGGCAGCACGCCGACGATAATAACGCGTGGCATCAGGCGAAGGAACAATAGATGGGTCTTCAAAAGTTGAATATCCGACTTCAGATTTTGATATATTTAGAAATTTTTCTACTTATTTTTTTTTATTTGAAAATGCATTAAGTAAATATAAAATTAATAAGCAGCATACGTGGATGAATCGATTGACTAACGCCATTGAAGCGAAAAGGGGTACCTACTTAAGTCACACTACGAGAAGTAGCTCTGCCTACGTTCTCGACCAATAGGCGTGATGTTATATATTTATGAATGCTGTAAACTTTTTTGCGTTTCGTATCCACTTCGTATCCGAAGGATATCCCAACCAAGTTATATAGAAGTTTATTGTTAAACACGTTCTTTTAGTAACAACGTAACAGAAATATATTTTTGGGTCATATGGAACTCGCGGTTCGCGAGTCCCACTCGCAATTAGTGGGTTTCCTTTATTTAACAAATTGTTAACAATCTCGTTTCTTCAATTTCACCTCGACTATGGCGCCGCAACTGTAGCTGTATGGTCATATTCCATGGCACAGGCCCGATGCGGGTCGGTGTGTACATAATATTGTACTCGTACCACGTCTACTTCTAGAGATACTATAACAGTGATTCAGTTAGAATAAAAACTGCTAATTAAACTACTAGGTTTATTTAAGGAGCTCCCGAGAGTCTAGATGGCAGATTTAAATCCTAACGCGGAAGACGTTCTGCTCGTCGTTCCAGATAAAGTGCGAGTGGTTTGTTTTTGTATTTGAGCAGCCAGTATGACTGGCCGCGATGACGTATGGCGAATGCTGGCACCTGCGCGTGCGCTGGGAAAGTACTCGCTTCCGGTCGCGCGCGAGCTTTCCATTTCGTACTTCGGTCGGTTTGTTAAATATTTACTTTTCCGGTTACCGAATATTGAGGATTTTCATTTATTTGAAAGCACTTTACAGGTATGCAAAGACAGTGAATTTAAAATGAAGTTGAACCTCAAAATTAAATTTTGGTTTAACCGTTTGCATGCTAATAACCGACGCAAGCTTCAAGGTACACAGGATTCAGTACATTATATTTCACTACTAAAATTCAACAATAACCAATTCAATGGCATATATATGTTACTACTACATCAATAGCAAATAAAATTAGTTTATTATTATTTAGATATTTTAACAAAAATATACGACCATAAAGTGCCTACATGCGTCTAATTAATGTGAGATTTTAAACGATGTATTACTGAAAAAGACTTCCGGCGAGTCAAAATAACAAACGGAGTAGAGTTGGTGTAGCTAACAAGCCCCGGGTTACGGTATCGATATCAACAGCCTCCGCATCTAATCGAGATCTCATCTCGGCCCTGACTCGACGGTTAGGGTAGTTTCGATATCGATATATATCGGATGTCGACAAAAAACTAGTTTTAAATAATAATCGTATTTGGTTATAACTTACTTGATGCCGTAGAGTTGTAGCAAAGAAGGAATCGCTTGGTAATATACAGATATATAAACATTATGTATATATTAAAGAGCACATATGAATATATTTTATCAATCTGTCTGTAAGCATGTATAAACATAAAATAAATATCAGAACATAATCAATTTTTTTGCGTTTTAAAAGTATAACAATCACATATACAGGATTTTTCCAAAAATACTTATCTAAATTTAATGCTTTCCGTCCTCTTCTAATTAATTTTAAAAGACTGGCATATTTTGATTAGTTCGTGAGCTTATAACCAACCTATATAGTACGGTTTAGTTGCTGTTGTACGAATTTACAAGGAAAATATGCTTTATTTAAGGTATTAAATTTTTTTTTCTATCCCTTGCCGGTTACATGAGATAAAGTGTAACTAACAGGGTTATCTGTTTGTCTAAATTTGGTAACTAAAAATCGATGTAACATCAAGTTTGTGATTATCCACCAGCTAAAATTTTAACCGTCAATTGCAACTGTAAATTAGCCAATGGTTAATTGTTTGACCTTCGACTTTCCAGATAATTAATACTGAACACATTATGATATGCACACATATATACTAAGCACGCATTATTTTAGTAATCATTAAAATAGAGGTACACCCAAGACTCAAATCCAAAAACGCAATAAGCGGACGTGAAACTTAATAAATAATACTCGTACATAATTAATTACGTGTACTCGAAAGTGAAGACGCATCGTCGTAGGTAACTTGGCACATCAGATAAAGGAAATTATCTCAGTATCTTTCACGGCAACAGATGTTTCAAGTTTCCATTGTTAGCGGTATCATTCATCATTTTTTTTTGTCTCTACACTATCGACAAATTAATCGCAACACTATCGTGCCGTGTATCGGGAAAAAATCCGTCACTTTCTCCGGCCGTTAGCGACACCGGCGGCGAATGACAAAACCGGCGTCCGCGCATGATTCGATATAACGAAAGGGGGAAGGTAGGTAGCGGGGGGGAGTAGAGGAAAGGGGCGTGATCCACAACTTTGTTTTACATAATAATAACGAGTCGAAATTAATAATTAACGCCGATAAAGGTTGCGTAACGGAATAGGCGGACCGGCGCGGCTTTTAAATCACGCGACCGGAAATTGACCTGTAAACTATGAAATATAATGTTACGGAGTCGGCGGCGGTGCATTCGGAGTGTGCTCTATCGGCTCTCTTAAAGTGTAATTTGGTATGTCGATTGTTCATGCGTAAGGAAAAAATTACCGACCGTCGATTGAAGAGGAAATAATGACTACGCAATTGATCCTATAAATAATGCACTGGATCGTGTTCTGTCATAGATCCAGAAACATTTTAATGTTGATAAAGCGTCGATCGATTTGTTATAAACGAGAAAAACGGTATTTAGCTTTAAAAGGCGCCGACCATTCGGGGACGTATTAGATGTGGAAGGATTTATAAGTGCCGAAACGCATTGATAGGTATTCGGGTAATGTTTCTACAAAATGTAGCCGTTTTTATATTTTATAAATAATTATCGTATATCTCATGAAAACTCCATTTTACGTCACCCCGGATGCTACGAGTGAACTAACTAGATCAATAGTGGATTTTAGACTAAAAGATTTTCTTTTAAATTGATCACTATTACATATCAAATATTTTATGTAGTATCGATCTTGTGAGTTGTAAAAAAATTTAGCAAGCTTTTATATTCCGGTTAACAGAAAATTTTCGTTATTTGCAATGAAATAATTACAGTTTTCAACATATTCATGTTTTTATTAACGAATGAATATCGTGAAGATGATTCTTTTTATTTTCTATTATTTCAGACTGTATAGTTTGTCCTGACTATCTATTACATTTACCAATAGTTTTTTCTTCATTAAATATCAAATTCGATATTATTATAAATTGCATCATGTTACTTAACGTACGTTGATGACGGTTTTCTTATGTTAATGACCACAAAATTATTAATGACAAAAGTTTTAACTTCTTCGAATTCAGATCTATATCATAGTATAATATGCATAAATTTACAAAATATTTGTAGAAAAATATATACAAATTATATTTTATGTAGTACACATAAGTTTTTCTTTTTGAACTCGCGTATAGATGTATACCCGCGTAGTAATCATAAAGAAATTTCTCCCCGTATTAAAACATAAAAAATGTAATCCGATGGCCGACATAAATCTTGATTTTTAATTTCTACATATTTGTTTATTTTAATTACGAGATGATTTACGATTTAGCGCGGTCACGACGCGGCGCGAGCGGCACCTGCGCACTCCGATTGCGCCGGCTCGTGCGCATCTCGACCCGTTGCCGGTATTCATATACCGGCCTCTGAAGTGCATGCTGAAGTCATCGGCGTATGTTGTATACTGCAGTTTGAAAGGAGCGCAAGTCTACAGAACGTCAAATGAAAAATCGGTTAAGCGTGAATCGGACTCATGCACTGAGGGACCCGTGGCTTCAAATAATTCATTTAATTCCTATTGCGCTTACAAAAAGGTGTTGTTTTTCATTCAATTCTCTTCGGCTCGAAATCCTGATCACGAGGCGACTCGCAAATGACCGAATTTTATAATTCGTAATTTTACTTTAGAAGCAAAAGTAAAATTACGAATTCTGCTATAATCAACCAATTTGAACTTTTGTGTGTATATTACCCTTATGGCGATAGAAATAAAAAAACGTCAAAAAAATAGATTTGTCATATGAGAACACCTTTTAATCTATTATTATTATTTCCGTTTTTATTTTTAATCAACATTATTATATTTAATCAATAAAATAAATTAATGCAATTAAATAATAAATATTTTCATTAAATTTAGAGATAAACGCTATAATAGCACATATTCTGTAAAAAAAACTGCAATTGTCTATCTGTTTTAGTTTAAATCATACAGCCCTTTAAAAGGTATAACAGGTGGTGTAGGCTTAGTACAGTATGGTCCCGTCGGCGTCCCTAGGACACGGAACCCCAAGGACTAAATTGTCTAAATCTTGTAATTAAAACTGTATACCGTTATATAAAACATTGTTACGTTTCGCTCGCCTTAACGTACTTAGACGAAAAGCAGAAGATTTTATGCGGTCATTAATCCGAGCATTACCTCAACATCGATGGAGAATTAAGCCGCAGAAAAGTAATCTATTAAAACGAGGAAGAAAATGTTTTCTTCTAATCCTCGTCTCACTCCAGAGGAAGCTAACTCGAACGGCGGCCGAATTCGACGAGACAGGTTTCGACATCCGCTTCGCGCACCGATACGGAATCATTAACCTGTCACGACTTAGCCCGTAAGATATTGTGATTATTGCTGTTTTGTCCGTCCGTCTACGGCCGGCGCTTGCGCGCATATCCGACTCACAAAACTTCGAAATTTATTCAAGCCGCAATCATTTATGTGGGATGATCGTTACGATGGTCGAATAAAACGAGAGATTCCGGACGTGCCGTCGCATTTCGGAGGTGCAGTCGGTTGCGCAACGTGAAATGCATACGAATGCAAGTGCAGCGTACAGGTGTCGCTTTGTGTAGTAAAATTTATGGACGCTATTTTTTATTCTTTCTTATTTCAGCGTCGATAAACTGGCGCTGTTGTGACTTCGATGTTTATAATTAAAAGTCCATATGAAATATTAGAGCGAAATAAGTCATGCAGTATTAAAGTGTGCACATTTTTCACAGAATGTGTTTTAAATTAATGTTTTTGCTATATGCATGTCTAATATTAAGCCATTGAAAATTCCATTCCTTGCAATTTTCAATTCCCTTTAGTTGTAAATTGTCGACTAGAGCATGGTATGATATTTATATCATACCTTTTGTTGAAGTATTCCTACAAAAATTATTGTGGTGAATCTAAATCTATTGTGTTCTAAATTTTATGAATTTTATGCTAAGTTAACCTCAGGGTTGCCATGAGCTAATTTTGAAAACATGATTATTACGGTATGGTATTTTAAATTATTATGGTGATCGCAAAATATTATTTGTTTTTAAATGAATGAATAATAATGTCATTAACTTTTTATTTGATTTTCATTGAAATATATGAGTGAAATTAACACGCTACAGTGGCTTCCAAGGATCAAAATTTTATATATAAAGTTGATAATTAAACAAATCTGCCACCTTTACAAGTTAAAAACCGCAGGGCAAGGCGATCGTTCTGCAGCCAATTTGAGCAAAATTCTCATTGGATTATTTATGCGGGAATGATTCCCGTATCTGTTTAAGAATTTTAAACTAAATTAACCACATTTGCTGTGCTTATTTCAAGATCAATTATTACGTTGTTACGTCGCAGACGGCCACCTGCGCGAGCGCAGAGAAAGTTGCGCGAACCGTCGTCGACCGCGCCGTTTTAGGTTTATTATTCTGATTGCTTGCCAGTTAAGAAGTGAAGGTGAATTAACGCATGCGCAGTGTTTTAATGTGTGATTTTTACAAGTAATCTCGCGTAATGTGACAAGGTCGATTAAGCTTTGACACCGATTTGGAAAATCTAGATAATAGTACATGGTTTGTTTCGTAATTTAAAAGACACCGAATTTCTACATCGAAAATACTCGATTTATTATAACTATAAATAAAACATAAAGTAAAACTAAGACTTGAGTGTTGAGTATTGCCTAGCGCATGACTGTATGTCAGATGAGATGGTTAGGAACGCATCTGTTAACATTTCTTACGCCCTGATGGATGAACTATTTCCATTTTCCTGAGTATATGCCTAGTTGACATGAAACGTACCTAGAAATAACAATGTAACTTATTTAGTGCACTAAGATAAATAAATAATTAACACTTGCTTAGGTGTCCGACATCTGTCAATCTTTTCGAAGCAATATTTAATTCGTTGGATAGGGATACAGAGTGTCAGAACAAATTTGAGGGTCAGAGGTGTGTTGCATGGTGCATGTTGACGCATGTTGCAGGCAAACATCTATAAAACTTGTTACTTGTCTCATTTTAAAATTCGCAAATACAACATTTCAATGTGTGTTGTAAATCGTTACGTAGACTTTAAATGGTTGAAATTTTTATTTGGGTTAGCAAAGCGATTAGGTTAATAATAAACTACAATTATGCATTAACAAGTGTCCACGACCGCGACGGTGAGCGATCGCGTTACGATCGCGGCGGCTGCGGCGGGCGGGCTGCGCGCGCGCCGGCGAAAGTGAAGGGCGCGCTGACGAGTTCATTATCTGCGCGGCAGCACGCGGCGCGCGTCATGTGCAGCTTGTTACCGCGTTTGATTTGTTGGAAGACATCGGGCCCGATCGCCTCCGCTATCTGAGCCCAAATCCTCCAAATTATGTGTTATTTCACTGCTAATATCGTAAATTGGACTGAACAAAATTACGTGAAATCGACTTTCAAACTGAAACACCTTAGGAAATAGCTTAGGATAGCGATCAAGCGTAATATATTCACTATGATCGCCGACGATTCTACTATTCGCTTTCATTTCTAAAAAGGTTTATTGTACTTTTCTTCTATTTTATTATACTTAAATAATCTAGAATTGTTTACAGTGTTACCGTAAAAACGAAGTTTCCGTTTCCTGGAAACTTCAACCGATTTGGAAGTTAATTCTTCAATCACATTATATTATCTGGTTATAAAAGAATGGCATTATATAAGTATAGAAAGATAGGCGGTAGAGAAAGGTTTCCGAATGGCGACGTCCAACTGGACGTTGCAGCATGAGGCAGCCTCCTGGTAGGTGGACTGACAAGCTGGTGAGGGTCGTCAGGCCATTGATGACCACGTGCGCCTAAGTATCCTATATTGAAAGAAAATATTTGGCAAAGATTGTTCAGACGGTTTTTCTTTTCAATTTTCACATATTCATAGGTTAATTATTGATAATGCTTTTGATAGAAAGTAAGTTTTTAAGTGCTACCATACAAATATGATTATTTATTATGCTATACACTGTCAAATGATCACATGATTTCAATTTAGCTCTAAGAGATATAAAGCACTTAATGGAATGGAACACACGTACAGTTTTCACTTATGTACTTTGATTGCTGTGAAATATTTTAGAGCTAGTTTAGATAAATGTGTCTTACGTAGATGAGGATGATTTTTCTCGACAAAGTTACAAAACTTTAACCTCCTAGGTAGGATTTTAGGCGTATGCTGTGTACGTCCAGATAGACATACATAAAAATAATGCATAGCACAATTTTCATATCCAAAAACATCTAATAGTCTACGACATTATAAGTATGTCTATCATGCGAATTTTGAATAAAAAAAAAACTTATTAATTATCGATAATCAATCTGTGTATCTAAATCTACACTTTTACATTTCATTGGATATCAAATTGAATTCGAAATCGAAACTGAACTGTGATCGAGAATTAGATGGATCAGAATTCCAAACATTACCGCACGTCATTTTACGACCGCGCGAGCGACGGCGCGACTACTAAGAGCTCCTTGCAGTCGACGTTTGTCCTTTTTATGGCAAAATAAAAATAAATGAATACGTTTCTTGTTAAAAACATCAATTGTGAACGTCGATCGAGTGAATTTAAAGATGTTTTTACCCGTAGATAACGTGAGCGAAATGGTGATGTGTTTCGAGCCAATTTTCCAATTCGAGAAAAAATCATTTGTACGTTTGAATATGGGCTTAAATAATCCATTGTGCCGACTACGAAATAATGAACCGAGATTATGTTACCAATCACATGTCGATTTTTTTTTTTAAATAAATTTTAGAAAAAATCGACATACGATTTAGAATGACGTGAAGTTAATTAAATGCACAATATTTTTAACTTATTTTTGGAAAATATTTAAAAACGGTGCGATTTAAGGTTTGCTACAAATTTGTATAAATTTCTCAGTTATAGTTATAAATCAATTGTGATATTACTTTTTTTTATGTAAAAAATAATTCTGTGAAACTTTCACGTATAAATTCGTTATATTTCTTGCAATTTTACGTGTAATTACACACTTTCAAGAACTGATTCCATTTTTGCTTTTTTTTCAATATACATGAGTCTCTCGGCTCTAATTGTTGTTCATCTTAATTTTTATTCTTATTTCTTAATGCTACTTACCCATAGACATTAAAATAAACAAGTAGGCCGTCAACAATAAAAATCCTAGGTTTGTCTCCATCCCGGTCGCATACAACTTTCACCGTCTCGTAGGCCTTGGCCTCTAGCCCTTGCACCTCCTGGCCCCAGGTGAAGCGCACGTCTGACGTGAATACCTGGGAGCGCCTCTGACCAACTTTAGAAATAAGATGTTTGTTATTAATATGAAAAATGGAAATTCGAATATTAGCACTTATAAAAACAATAGCTTTCAATGAAAAACTTTGCTTTTTCGTTTATTTTTTAGTATTAAAGATTTTTTTGAACCAAAATTAAAGCTTATGTTTCATTTGTTTCAGGTACGAACATCGGACTAAGAAGTGTGCGAGATTTATTTTTAATTCTTTCTATTATTTGATGCAATGGCATTATGAGCATAATCACATAAATCTGAAATTATGCTAATCGTACTTGGTTGGTATGGCTATTCTTACATATTTTGCAAATGATTTCGGAATCGATTTTAATGAACAAGCGTTGCCACAGGTCTTTAATATCGTATTTAACTGCTACAAGTCATGGAACAATTAACTGATAAAAATATATATGAGACCTCGTTCGTATCGTGATTTGAATACTGGCTCACTTTAAACTTCTCTTACTGCCACAAATAAAAATTTTATTGTCAAAATATAAAATATTCGTAGACGGGAGGTGTGATTGTCCGTACACATTTTCGGACGATTTTTTAAAAGTTTCACCGTCGAGTGCTATGGATGCAGGAACTCCGAGCGGAACCATTGATTTTATACGCATCTTCTTCCTTTTCTTCATTATTTAATGGGGCGGTTAAAAGTAAAATTTCCGCGCGCCCGCCGATGACTCGGCGCCTAAATAAATCGATTAGGCGCGGTCGCGGCCGTCGCGGCCCGGCGTGAAAAGGCGGTCGTCGGCTGCGCGCGCGCCGATGTGTGTTTTTGGGATATCTATTAAAGCTAATTGCAAGACGGCAGAGTAAACAATTGCAGGCTTTTGGATTCAGGCACGAATTTCTAGTCTTTTCGGACAAGGTTTTTATGTTACTAAAATGTTTCAAAATTATTACAAAGAAGCAATAATTAATTGTTTTTTTTTTCTTTAGTTCATAATTCTTTAATACCATTTTTCAAACCATTCTCCTGTCTCAGGACAGTACAACTCGGGCCCTATTCGAATCCATCATAATCGGTGTATGCCCTCAGCGTAGAAGCGCATATCAATAACTTAAGCGGTCGAAGTATATCAATAAACGTTCGAATCCTATCACATCCGTTCAAGAAGCGATAACCTTTGGCGTAACCACATGGGAACGGAACGTGGGCAAACAACTAGAAAAGAGCTGTGTGTGATGTCGACTTGGAGCAACTGTATATACAGAGTGTTCACAACGGCGATATATTACATCGTTCCATCTTTGAGTAGACGCTCAGAGGTGGAGCGATATGACTTTGTTATGAAGAGACTGACGAACATCTACAAAGTTTTTCAACTATCAACTAATTCGGATTTGTCGGTACAGTTGTCTGGTTTTGTATTCCTTGGAAGTTTGATAACCTGGTGACGTATACGATGTGTCATTCTGTTATCAGATGTTTAATTTACTTTAATAAAACAATTTCATTATACTCACATTCGCAATTCGATTTCTTTGAGTGATGAATGTATCATTAAATTCAAGAGTTTTTAAGAGTTACCGACCGCATAACGGGGATATTACTAATATAAAGGTACGAGACCAACATAAATAGTTGTGTAGTTATTGTATTATGTTATGACGTACTTATTTCATATATTATATATGTTTATCATTATTAAAATGAAAGTTGCAGTTAGGGAAAATACAGTAAACTCGTGGGTATCTAATTTCACTATCTTTCGTTAGCGATCAGTAATCATCACATAATTTTTGGGTATTTTTCTCACTACTTTTACATCGTCTGTGCATGTCCATTTCAAATTCCTATGGCTCTATTTTCGTTAAATGTCTTACCAGCTGGTGTTCCTTCTCTATTTGTACGACATGTAATACTTTTCTTCTGTTGCGACCTTTTTATAAGTGTACTTATAAACTTAAAATACCTACCTACTTCTTCCGGAAATTTAACCCTAGAATGTTTTCCTAAATTTGTCTCGTTTACCATTTGTACCTTAGGTGCGTTAGGTTTTATGAGGATTTAAACTATAGATATTTTTCGAGCTGATATTAAAAAACCTTAAAAATATCAGTTTTTAATTACTTCAAATTTATCCATTTTGATTTATGGAAAGTAAAACTTTTATATTTTTTAATTTCTAATTCGGTCCTATTTTAAAAAGAGATATATAGTTCCGAGTATGTGTATTCTTTTACATATTAATCAGCCTTTAATGATATATGTTTATCACATCCTCATTCGCATTCTTTGTACGTCGAGAGATTGAAAAAAAATTTTTTTTTTAAAGCGAGCGTAAAATCTCTCGAGATGCCAAAAGAATTCGAGTAAAAAAAAAATAAGAATCTATCTCACAGCCTTCCAAGATTTCTGGCTGTCGAGCAAAAAGCCTAAACGGCGAATTAGCCGTTATTCAACTAAACCGCAACCGACACCAAAACGGTACTCCGGACCAAAACACAGTGAAAGTTCAATAAATACGTTTATGATAATACTTCTCCAATAGCACTCTCTTAGATAATGGTAACTTTAGTGTAATTGCTTACATATTTAATTTGCAATAATTATAATGAAGCATTTCCTTTTTTTTTTTTAGTTGTCACTATATCTGTCTACAATTAGTCTTGACCATATTTACAGACAAGTTAATCATAACACATGATTAAAGTTAAATTATATTTTGGTCGAAAAACATCACAAGCATAAACACTTTTATGTGTTATTGTTATCTCATGTTTTTCTTTCACCTCACTGTTAGACATTTCCCGATAATCTTTTTACTTCAAACCGATTGACTTGCCTTGAAGTTGTGTCCAATGCGGGTTGGGGTTATTAACAACCTCCTTTCGATATTTTAATTAAAATCGCTAATATAGCCAAAAAAATACTATTCTCTAATTAAATAAGCCTTTTGAAAATGGGATCTTTAAGGGACAAACGAAATCTTAAAGGAGTTCATAATGGACATACATTACAATGACTTTGCTTCTAATAAAACAGAAGGCAGTAAGAGGCACTGTATTGGAAACATCTCTACGTCTGTCTGCCTGTACAGAAACGCCTCAGAATAGAGAAAATTTGAAGGTTGCAATCACTACATGTAGCAGTCGCTATCAGCCACACAGATACACAGTTTTTCGACTATATTCTTTCACTAGCTCTGTTTTCATTTCGTTTGTCATCGGTTTTCGTCATTCACTTACGCCCGATGTCTGTGTCCTGGGATCATGTTCAACCGTTTTCGAACTAATATTAAGGTTATTATCTGTCAAAAAAATGTGATCTCTTCACTTCAGAAGACCTAGCACGATCCACTAGAAAATAGCATTTCTATAGGGTTATCCTTCTCGCTCTACGTAACAAATGAAAGGGATGGTCGCACAGAAAGACTCTCGTCTAAGACTTCGTGCTAGGCCCACAGTTCTCTCGTCACGTTTTTTGTTGACTCCACCTGCGCAACATGCGATGCACTTAAATATACCGATATAACTCAAAAACAAAAGTTTGTTGACGGAATGTGAATATATACGAAATATGTCTGAAATGTTGCAAAGGCAGGCAACATTGTTGTATGTTGCAACAATGTTGTAGGCTAGCATCAATTTAATACTTCAATCGATGGGTTGAAAAAGAAACATCATATGTATCACAAAGAAATTAACCAGATAGGCGTATTGTCATTATTTTGTTCGTTCAAAACAACGTATATATTAGTGTTGTCATTGGCAGGTGGTTCGGCTAAAAAAATTCAAGATTAAATTACATCGATAAAAAGACGATCTTTTTTATTATAAACAGCGTGATAAACATTTGCATGCAGATTTGCATCGGAAGCGCGGCCGCGGCCATTTACATGTTCGATTGGCCGCATAGATCAAAGCGGCGCGTGCGCTGGCGTTCTTTGTGACATCGCCGCCAACCGTGAGCTGCGAACGCTTTCTGCATCTTGATAATTGGATGTTGTGAAAAGAAAACTAAAATAAAATTAACTAAATTGATGACCAATATTTAAAAATATATTATTTGGATGTATTTGTTTCTCAAAACACCCTTAAACAATATTATTTAAACAATATCTTCTTTGTTTACATCTAGTTACTTTTGAATTTTATGCTTATAAGTGGCATAAGTGCTATGAGATTTTTATCATTTTACCCCAAATATGGAGAATTTTCATTATTATTTCCCTATAAGAACTGTGCATTATCATATTTCCATATTAATCATAAAATTTGAATTTTTGAATGTTGTCTTTTTTTTCGAAAACTACAGACGAAACAGTTGAGGGTTCATTTTAAAGGTAATAAATACATACTCCAGTAAAACAATTTCAATTAAATTTGAACTTCGATCACGTCCTTCCAGAAATTTTTGAAAGTACGGGTAAATAAAGCCCTTTTCAATTTCTATCGTAAGAAGGGCTTATCAAAAGGAAGTGATTTAATCGCGGCGCGAATATAAAGTAGCGTAATCTATGGGCATTTACTACAAAACGTATGCAGATCGCTGCAAACTCCCGCACGCCGGATGCGGTTTGCTATGCAGGCGTCGCGCCAAGTTCAAGAAACGCATAACGTCGCCGCGCGCGCCGGCGCGCTCCTGGGAACGCGCGGTACGCCGTGCGCATTCGTCAGGCGGCGGACGGCGGTCACCGTGAGGAGGGCCGACACGAGGGCGCGATGTTGTCATCTTGTATCGTAAACATCGCAATGGATCTATCCCGGCACGAAAACGATCAATAGAGAAAAAGGCACGTATTTAAAGATATATGAGCTTTCGCCGGCGGTTCCTCCGGTGTAGACATCAAATGGATTCCTTCCTGCAGTGCATTATACCTTCATGAAATCAAAACCCGTTCTCGCTTCACATACTGATCCCGCTCGCGATGTCAGTTTCTTTCGTTCTCGATTACGATCGCGGTACCGCTTTTAATTCCGACACCGTTCTCGATCAAAGGGGATTCCAATTTCGTCCTCGACCCCGGTCCAGTTTTAAATTTTGATCTCAGTACTGCTTCTCGTTCAGATTTCAATCGCGATCTTGACTCTAATTCTAATCCCACACTCGCTTTCGACATTCCCCATTCTCGGTTTCGTTTCCGGTCTCGACTTTCAATTCTACTTTTCGTCCGGTGTGCAATCTCGAATATGCTTACCGGTCACGGTTTTCGTTTGGTCGAAGATTTAGCGAATGCTGGCAGCATCAAAATAAAATTGGGCTATATTACTCGGGGACGGTGCAGCGTTCCATGAGGGGAAGAAATTTTTAGAATTTTTAATGGCAAATATCTGAACAAAAGCCAAGTTTTTTTTTCGAAAGCTCTTGTTCGCGAGCACAACATATAATCAGTTTTATAAATACCGAATAAATTATTTAAGCACGCAAAAGAAAAACGGACAAAATACACGTAGCGGCTACGATTTTGATAAAACATTTCATTTCTTATTTCATCCTCTTAGTGCTACTTTTCCAAAATGATACATGCTGTTGTTTTTAATTTGTAATAAGCAACTAAAAATATAAGCTTTGTTGTCAAAGGCTTCAGCGTTTTTGTTTTTCATTTAAAAACCCTTATTTCAACCCCTTTTAGGATTATTTTTAAAAACATTGCATTTCATTAGTTTATGTTAGTTTTGTTCAGTCAGTTTACTCTTATATATGTGTGTGTGTGTGTGTGTGTGTGTGTGTGTGTGTGTGTGTGTGTGTGTGTGTGTGTGTGTGTGTGTGTGTGTGTGTGTGTGTGTGTGTGTGTGTGCGTGTGTATTAAAAAGTATAAAATAAAGATAATACCTGTGAATGCTTCCAAAAAATTTTATATTATCGACCTTTTCATCATTTTGTTTTTGTTATTCTGTCCTTGATTTTGATTTAGGAATCAATATCAGTAATATTATGAATAGAAATCAAAATTCTGTTTACCGATCACCAATGAATATCCTTAAGACGATGTTTCAACTAACACTCAGAGAAAATCGGGTCGGGCCAGCGGGCCGATGTATCAGTGAACACGTACAACGACAGTAGGTGCATACCGCTCGCGTATGCAGCTGGCAAACGAAGACCCACTTATTATCGATTCTCGTTAAAATTAATAAAGCTCAAACGCGAGCCGGCAGACGGGGCCGCGTGATAACATCGACGTGCGCAGGCGCCGGCGACGCTACCGCGCTGCGGCACACTTAACGCCACTATGTAAATAGATATTTTGTACCGTTTTCTTGTTTTATAACGGTGGTTTTTGAAATGTTAAATGAGTGTGTAAAGAAAGCTTTCGTCGCATCACAAAATAAAAAAAAATATATTTAATACTTTTTGATAATTTGATATTTTGCTCAAAAGAAATGTTTATCCAAAAATCATGGAGTTTAGTTAATAAAAAAATATTTGAATTGCACAGGGAATCTTGATTTCACTAAATATGTTTGAATTAACATTTTTTTTGTAATAATGTAACAAGAGCTTTTCTATAATTAGTAATTTTGTAATCAAGTGAATAATCACATTACATTAAAAAATATGTAACTTATATATATTATAAATTGGAATTTGTTAAGTCGTTCAATGTATCCACTCATTGTCTAAATCTAAACATTTTTTTAACCACAAAGCCTGCATCGAATGTCGTTTTTAGATTTGACAAAATATGGGAAAAATAACATTTAAGTCATTTTTTTTAATACGTAACAATCAGTTCATTCTTTTCTCATAATTTTGAAACAAAATCATAATAGTTTTGTACTCAAAAATATCAGCAATTATCGTGCTTTCCGAGCTCAAAAACATGCTCGAAAATTCCGGGAAGCTTTGGCATTAACAATCACCTTACAGATGATTTAGAACCATTCAATGAAATATTCACCGAAAAACATAATACACTGTAAATTAGGATTTTTTGGGCAATATTTGTAATACTGTGAACTCATACGCATTGAATATTAGGCGGTACATCACGCATGCGGTGGCGCAGCGCTCAAAATTATTGCAGGCGGATGTTAATATTTGCCACTTTATTTACAGAGTCATGAATAAGAGCTACTGTAAAATTAATTATTAGCAGTATTTAAAGTGGGCTCCATTAATAATTTAGGTGTACACAGGAGGTTAGGGCGTACTCACATTGTTACAATAACAAAAATTAATATTTCTTAAGAACACAAGGTTCGATATCGAATAATTAATGTGAAGTAAACAGACCATGATTTTTATTAAATTTCAGTGTCCTTCTATATATTTTAATATGATTTATTCAATTTATAGTTTTGATTTTATTGACATTTCGTTTTTTTTTTTGTAAATTCCTATAAACAATGCTGATTAATTGAATCCAAAATATGATATTAGCAAAATTTGTCAGTAATAATTTTCTATTATACGATTTTGAAGATGTAAGGTAAAAACGAAGCTTTTACGATAATACTATGTTATGGCCGCTTTGGGGTCATCCATGACATCGTATAACAAGGGGGGGTTTTCTAAAATCCTTGATTTATTGTTGGTTTTATGAAAATGGATTTTCATAAGTAATTATGAAAGTATTGTTTTAATTTAATAATTGCTAAAATTAAAAAAATGTATCATCACACCAAAGGCTTGGGGGGTCATAGAAATGTGACTATGTGTTACGAGGACGAGGCGTGGGAGGACTCTAAAAATCATGAAATTCATGCGACGTGATTTATAGATGGCTCTTTTTCTCAGTGAGTATTTTTTGTTGCCGACTCGAAATTTTTTAGGCATAAAAGTTAAATCAATATATAGGACACAACTATAGGACTACAGGACGAATATAGGACGTGTATTGTCTTATGCAAAGTTGAAAACGCAATTCGGAATTGTTATTAAAAATATGCTTCTTTATTAAATCGAGATTTGTAAAAGTTTGTAAATCTCGTCTGTCTGTCGACCCTGACTCAAGTAATGCACTATGAGCCCAGTGTAGTTTATTCTATACATTACGTTTATTTTATATTTATTTTTAATATTAGGTACTTAATACTAGGTAATAAATGTTACGTAGACAAAATAAAAAAAATCATTTCAATTATATTTAAAAGCGGTAATAATTATCAAATGTAAGGGCCTCTTCCACAATTTCGTCGTAAATTTTTTTGACGAAAATATGCTTTGAAGTAAAGATCTCCTAAAACTACCTTTATGGCTCTTTCTCTCATGGAATACGAAGATGAAGGAACAGCTTCTGCTGTTGTTGGCTTTCGTTCAGTGAGTGAGAGTTCCGGTGGCCACGCCGCCATCCCTCCATCATCCCGATCTCCCATTAAATATTCCATTCCCTTCCAAGAAACCGCCAATGCACTGGTAACTCCTGTGGGGTTGCGAACGTCCATAAGCAGCGGTGAACATCTACTTTCTGATGGTTCGCCTACTAGTTTGCCTCCTCTAATACGCTATAAAAATATTTCTAAATTTTATTTTATAAAACGATTTAAATTCATATCTTAGGTAAACGGCAAAAGCGCATTTTTCCTATTATTGGCTTACAATAACCAAACTTTTAACAAACAATATAAGAAAATTAAGAAAAAAAAATAATGTCAATGATTCACTTAAAATTATATATACTTATTTAATTATCGTGTAAATCAAGCCTGATCTCTTTTTAACAAAATATTAATATCTGTGTTTTTTAAACAGTTAGAAAACAATAATTATAGTGGTTGTTGTTGTAATTACATGAAAATATGTAAAATTAAATGTAAATATTTTTATTTACATACTCAAGTGCGGTCACAGCGTGCGGTTTACATTTCCGATATGAGCGCCATTTAAAACTTTATTTATATCGATATTTTATTCAACAATCGAAGGGTTTTTATTGGTTTTTAGTATATATTTAAATTCGACATATTGATAAATCTAAGTAACTTCTTTATTAGAAAATATTCCAAACGCATCAGCTATCTAAATACATCGAAAACGGACGATTATTCATACACAACATCAATGGTTACTTTTAGAGAAATAAAAGTTATTTTGAGCGTTTAATAACTTTTTAGGCTAAAAACTTTCAAAACGGTCTCATGTAAGCCTAAATCAATTTTGAATGTCACTTTTCGTGACGTTAAAACGAAGTCGTGGCAGACGCGTCGAACGTTATCTTAAGAGTCTGCTACTCCTTTTAGTTTTATCGAAATCTTCACTACAGTTTCACGAACTGCAAACTATCGCCAGAGTAATGTGTGCAATATTTTCAGTCGATAACGAATTATTTGTACATCTCCACTGACCTTCTACCACTATATTTTTAGTAGATTTTGTAAAAATCTAACTGTTGTGTTTCTCTTCATGACGCAACTTTTAAAAAATTTTCCTGTTTTGCGACTTAACTCGACGAGCTGAGTCAGAAAATACATATAGTTCAAAAGTTTATATATTTATGTGTAAATATACAATATAACAGGGGATTTGCCAGCACGATAGCGTCTACAATTCTTTAGAGATTTTAATGACTCTCAATATACATGTTTTATGAACGATTACAAAGGTCGAGTTCAAATTTAAGCTATACCAGTCTACTAGTTTAGAAATTACAGCATTTTTAAATTTTGAAAATCGAAAATTACATATTTCATACGAATTACATATGAAAATAAAATGAAATCTACTTCCATTTCGGCTGCCGAATGGCTTTTTTTATATTAGGCTGGGCCCATTATGCCAACCCAATGCGGCCAGGGGGCGCCAAGGACCGTTGTCGTCGACGGGTCGGGTTAACTTGGTCACCGAGACACGGGGCGTGTGGTGCGATTTGACCTCAAGTTAAAAATTCATCGGTCAATTCGCCTTCGTCGGTTAGAATCGAACCGGGTACCCTCCGATCGGGACGCGGCAAACGCGACCTCTGAGCCACTGTCGCTCGTTATAAGGCACGCGCTGTAATTGAAGATTTAAAGTGAATTAATTTGGAACTATAAAAAAAAAAAAAAATTGTGTAGTCCTTAAAATAATTCGCAGCAACGACCGCGCGGCGCTGTGGTCGCAGCCTAACGCGTGCCCCGTGTAGATATTATCTAAGTTAATTATGCGTTTTCCATCGGCATAATTCATAATCTAGCGGTTGGCGGCGGTGACCATAAATTAATGGGCTCGCCCGCTCCTCGGACGGCCTTCCTGGGCATTAACAGTTAGGTAATAGCGAGCCAGTTGATACCAAGTGCCTCGCAATTTAGCACGCGCCATATGAGAGAGGTTATTCCCGGAGTGAATGGTTCAGAATCGTATTTGCATCATAACAAAACTAGTTTAACATTATTATCGACAAATATGGACCGAAAACAACATAATCTTAATGAAATATTAATGACAAACATTCGACCAAGAATGCATTGAAAGCATTGAAAAGATTAATGGGTCCTTTGCTTTAATATAACAATAAGTTCGTCAAATAATTAACAAATCAAATTTCTAGATTTAATTAATAATGGAAACGCATTATTATTAAGAATATTATATTGTTTTATTATTTATAATGGTTATCACAATTTCGATTATTAAACATTAAAGCATTTTTTTGTAAACAATAATAGTTCTTTATTACTGTTGAATGGTATAAGCAGTTAGTTAAAACTTATTCATAAATATTTCTTTTTTTTTTCATAATATTCTCTAAAGAATCTTCCACGATGTTCAACAAAAATATTTACAATTTCTTTAAACAATAATGTAAAATTAAATGTATTTTTAAGCAATTAAAGCAAAGAAAATAACACTGCATTTTTACATACAACCTAGATTTGTTTTTTTTTTGTTTGTCTATATGTTTATTTGAAATGCGGTATGTATTCCATTCGTAAAATTCGTCCTAAGCACATGCAATAACCTTTCAACAAACATAACTATGTAATCGCGGGTTAAACTTAATTCATGGCTTATAACGATGGCTTGTTTGTTTTTTGAATACAAAACCTGTGCCAGACACGGACTGACACGAAAAGATGCCATCCTCTGGACATCGTCTGGCCCAGGTTTTTCCCCACTCCAAAAGCATCAAACCTAGAAATCCCCACTGACCGCTCGGTCATTATATTCCATGCGATACGATGACGCACCATTGAATCATTTGAATGTGGCAGCGCGAGTGCATCGGCACCGAGCCAGCCATGAACTTGGGACCTCACGGCTAAAGCCACAAAAGCGTATGAGAGGTCGAAATTTTGATGGACATTTAGACCCGGTGTTTAAGTTAACTTTCCAAGAAATATATTAAATAAATGATGTTTATAGGTATGAATATAAAGTAATGGTTCTAAGAATTTCAAATTGTATAATAATATATGAATTGGCAATCCTAACGCTGCCCCAGCTAAAAGGTAAGAATAAACGAATTATAGGCGTATAAACGATTATAGGGGTAGAAAATATTGTATGAACCATTTATTTAATGGAAAAGTTAGTTTAAAGTGTAATTTTCTTTTGTGTAATCATATTTATAATTATTATAAATGTAAAAAAAAATATACAAAAAAAACAAGAAAAGATTTTTATGACAAAAAACCATGTGGATATTGATTATTATATATGTAACGTAAAATAGTGAAAATAAATAAACAAAATAGGTAATCATTTATCCCCAAAAATTGACAAAACGTATAACTTTAACGTGTACCGGCTTTAATAAGATTCACGTAGATAATTCATAAGAACGGCCATATCAGAGCCTTACATCACAGCACTCATCGCGTGTACTTATATAGCATTGTAATCAAATTTAATAACATTATTACTCTATTTTTTGTAAGTACACCTCCTTCTTGCGGGTGAAGTAGCCTTGAACACGACGGGTCTAGGTGCCTTTTATGGTGGGGAATCGAACGAGGCTCCTTTAAATTTAAATTCGTGACTGCCTGTACACTCAAAGATAATTCGTGTAATTAACGATAAAGTACTACTGCAGGAGATGGTGTTCATTTTTTTTTAATTTATGCGTTTCCTTATAGGAAGTAGTAATGGAAAAACACTTATAGAAGCAAAAAATATATATATTTTTCTTAAATCTATGGCTTAAATATTGTTACCAACATATCAACAATATATTTTTTCATAGTATGCATAATAACAGCTATAAACCTAGACGGACAGACTTGTTAAGCGAAATAATATCCAATCAATTAAAACTAACAATCTGGTATGACATTGAGTTAGGTACGAATACCTATCCTAACAAACGCCTTGTTGCCCGAAAAGACAGACCCTATCTTTTCGGGCGACTTGTCATTTCACTGGGCGTCGATTTCAAGACTCGCGTTCGCGACGCGCTCGTCCACTGGACCACGGAGGATGAGGTACCTTCGCAGAAGCCTGGTCAATGAACTAAATAAATCTCGTATTTACCATAAACATACACGTCGCGGTTAACCGCGGACTCGAGATTGTACTATTTATTTTTTAATATTGTTTTGTTTATAAAAGACTGCACTATTGAACCGGCTTAATACTCTATCGCTTGATTACACATTAGTCCGTGGTATTATAGAAATCGGTATCTCCTGTTTCGTAGGTATAGCAATCGACCACGCACTGTTTTGATTTTTATTGCTTTTACAATTTCAGTAAATTTTAATTGAAATCTCTGAATTGGAATTACGTCGGTAATATTCGCATTTTGTCAGTCATTATCTTTCACCATCAACAGATATATTTTTTTTTGTACTGAACTTAAATCGGGAATCGACAATCCGACAAATAAAATATAGTACTGTTGAAATGAAAATGTCTTTCAAATTCCGATGAAGACATTTTGAAATATCGGATTGCCGACTATTGAACTTCAGTATTCAAACAACGATAGCTGCCGTGAGCCATAGACAACACGATCTATAATAGTTCAGCATGAATAAGAGATAAATCATGCGCGCGCGACCGGTGGCCGCCCTAACGGCGTACGCGCAATTAGCTGGGGCGAGTCGCGCCTAAATTATTTGTGTATTCATGACAAACGGCCCGCTCGTGACGCCTGTTGGGGCATATTTTAAAGTTGATCACTTTGGTGAATGTTGTAGGTTTCAATCACATCGCTATTGCAGCGCGCCCTCCCGATTGATTTCAGATTGAAGGGCTCGTACCTTAAAATATTTATCATTTTGAGAAGATCGAAGTCGTAGTAAAGTGAAGTGCTTTTTTCATAACCAAAAAGTTTTGGATTCGATCACCGCCAAGATGTAACTTGACAGTAAAATTAGGTCGTCTGTTTCTTCGTACTTGGGTACGTCCGTGGTAGATAGAGGTGGAATTTTTGAAAGTTTGAGACGTTTAATGTGTTGCTGTAATACGTCAATATAATGGGTATTAATAATAATAATGTTGGAAACAATACTGTTTTCAATTGACAGCGCTTGATTGATGACATTTCACATTTGAATTGTTTTTTTTTGTGGTCGGGAAAAACACATAAATTACGAAATCATTTTTTCAGTGTTTAGTGAAGAAACTAGAGAAACACTACTTTCTAAGTATCCGTGCATTACATATCTGTAGTATAAATATGGAGCCTATTAAAAATTACAGAGCCCTGTAGAATGAATTAACATGGTCGTTTTTACCCCAATTATGTATTTTTGACTCTTAATCTGATGGTAATACTTAGCATAATATATTTGTACGTACGGGATGATGTGAATAATTTTGATGACCCGCATGTTCTAAGTGTACGATGGTGAGGAAATTTTTTGAAATTTCCTCACCATCCACCATTTCACCATCCACCACCATCCACCACAAATTTTCACCACCATTGAAAAACAGGGCGCTCATCAGACCACCCCCTGTATATGTTTGGATGCCTCTGGTTGATAGCTTAGCACGATTGTGAGATTAACGAGCGGCCGCCCTGCCTGCGTATGCGCAATTAGTTCAAGCCCATCGCTATTTGTATATACTCTGCGTATTCATGACTAACGGACGGACAGATCGTGAGGCTTGTTTGTATACATTTTAAAGTACTCGCCACTCTGTAGTTCAATGCAAAAGTTATTCTAGAATTGCATACGAAATTTGCGTCTGATCTTCATAATCTGCTCAGCAACACCAGCTCAACTCTTAGATGCGCCAATTGTAATAACAAAGTTGCATTTATATTTTAACGTTCTGGATTTACACAAAATGTACCAAATAACTTCTTGGCTTTTTGTCTGTCATAAGATTGTTTTTATTTTATTTTTTTCAGAAAGTATGATAGTAGATGAAAAACAATTAATGGATACAGTTTGAACCTGTTTCAAACAAATGTTTATTTGCTAAAAAATATTTTTTCAATTCTTCAACATCCAGGAGTTTGTCAGGATACAAAAGAAATTGAACCTCTGTGAAGGTATCATTTTTATATTAAACTCAAAAAAATCTCTAAGGCAACAAACATTTTATAATGAAAAGCCATTACTTTTTATAGTTATTTTACCATATTATAATTTGTACCAGACATTCTGTACCGCACATTAATTGTTTAAATTTTGATGATAATTAACAAAACCGGACTCAAACTCATTATTAATCGATTCGCCGCATTTTAATTGATTCTTATGATAATACGCACTGCGATATTATAAATATGAAATTAGGCGTGGTGTTGTTGCATTGAGAACGGTTCCCCGCGTCAACAAACTCGCAGTCGACCGACCGGCGCAATTACGTGCATTAAATGCACTCCGCTCGTTATGTCAAAATTATTTTCCGCGGGCGATGACTCCAGCGCGGTCGTTTGCGCAATCTGCGCAGAATGCAATGCATAAATCTTCGAGGTTCTTCGAAAATTTGCACTGTTGCTTTTGCGTTTCGCGCGTTCTTGTATTAATATGGGATTAAATCTAGCAATTTTGCGCATACAACTCGGCGAATGTGGACATTTAGAAGACGGACGTGCCTCGTTTAAAGTTAGACTGTATTAGATTGAATTATATTGTATCGGCATAATGTATAACTATGTGTCCAAAGCGCGCATGTCATTTTATGTGTTATTTTTTGTGTAGAGAACTAATAATTAGAAGACTATGTATACATCATCGGCATTATTGGTTCGTCTCATTCGCACAGAAATAATCCAACTATTTTGCCCTTATTGTAACAATAAAATAGAATCGGATACTTTTATAACTTCGGCGGCGTAGGCATAATTTTTTATAAAAGTTTAAATATGAAAATATTGTTATTTATTTATAAGCGACTTGTGCAATATTCACTCTGACGATTTCAGTACCACTCCACCAGCGTGGAGAGAATATAAAATCAATCTAAAATAAAAACAACGTAGAAGGAAATACGTAAGCAGTGGGATTAATAAACTAATACAACACAAACGTAAAAGTATCACCGATCTTAATTTTATATTGATATTATCGTCAGTATAAGACACGATTTAGTAATTATGAAACATCATAAATGTTTTAAGATAATCATTTATAACGTTGCAGTAATTTGCATAATTGTTTATGCGGACTGACAATTTATTGTAAAGATGTATGTGAGTTAGACAAAAAATTAAAACTCGCGTTTTCAATACAAAAAGAATGCTATCGTTTCGATCAAAATCAGTGTGTTTTCGAACAAAAGCAAAAGATTCTACAATGAACAATTTTCTTTTTGTTATTAAAAACGTACTTACGGAAGACTGTTTTATGTATATTTGTCCCGATGGTTTGCATCTCTAACACGAATACTCCATAATATAAATGTGTAATTGCTCCGTGCAAAAGCAATTTTGAACGCTCGTTGCCGAGTCAATTAAGTTATTTACCCGGTGTTACGCCAGAACAAGCTTAGAATGAGAATTCATAACAGGCGTACTGTCCGGTAAGACGGGTCGCCACCCTCGAGCGGTTCGTGCTCAGTCATACGGCCAACGCGAACGCCTCGTGCACCTTATTATGGACCCGTGTGAC
This sequence comes from Eumeta japonica, assembly GCA_005406025.1. Classification (NCBI taxonomy): domain Eukaryota; kingdom Metazoa; phylum Arthropoda; class Insecta; order Lepidoptera; family Psychidae; genus Eumeta; species Eumeta japonica. The sequence goes on along the minus strand of BGZK01001132.1, from coordinate 36,317 downwards.
ATATTGTCATCTCTATCCGCATTCATTGAATCGCTGAGAACACGTAACTCGTAATGGATGATTAAATGACGAAGGCGTCGACGTAATTCGTACGATCGGTGACCGCCCGCACTCTCGCCCGTGCTGACACTCGAATGGAGTTCAGATTCCAATGTAAATCCATCTCGAGATCTATATCCCGGTTCGAATCGCGTTCGAGATGATCATGGCCTACTTTGCAAAACTAGACAAAGATATTGTATGAAAGAATAATATAAGAAAATATGTTATATAAAAAAAAGATTGTTCTCGTCTTCGCTCTGTGCGCGTTGTTGTTTTAAGTTTTCTACTGCCTTCTACTGATGGAGGGACTTGGATGTTAGGTCTCCCCGCTGGCGCAATGTGAATTTAAAGCTGCTTTATCACAGATAATTACAAACGAGCGGGATCGACAGCTTGAAGCTTTGATAGGTTCGGTAGCGAATGGTTTAATTTGATTCAATTTATAAGCTCATCGATCATTGCGTTCCATGTTCAAGTATAGACCGGAAAACTTCTGACTCTAAAGCTAGGCGTTACGCGGCCACGCCGTTCGTCCTACCCGAAAACTTGAAATGTTTAATCAATTTCTATCAAAATTTACAATACGAATACTTGCACCAGCGAATAAACATCGATTTGCGGTGCACGGTCCTCGCTTTGGTTATGAAGCCGAGTTGATCTACTGTAATGTGGTCTACCGCACGGACTCGGTATACCGATAGTTTGTGGAAGAAATGCGAAAGATAATCAAGCCTCACCGTCAAAGTATATTCTCGAAAAGGCTTTCGATAGCGTCACCGACTGGACAATGACGACACTCGAGACCGTACGCTCGCCGTGCCTTCCGATTGCTGGTCACCCATCCGACTCCCAATCTCGACGTGCGTTGCTTGATTTAGGTCATCGCTCTTGGACCGTTATACACAAACGACCGACACCTATATAATACCGAGATAGGTCACGTACCATCATGTTTCTCTACCGTTTACGTGCATTTTGTTTACTCACTAAGTGCACCTGTGGGTAACGATGAACGAATGACATAGGGAGAATGACCACATCTGAAGTTCTCTCGAACTCAAACCCAACAAGAGCATGTGTCAACTAATGTTGTTGAATTTGAGAATTGTAGAAGAGATACGCTCAACCCGTCACGTTGGGTTTCAGTTACTGAACCAACGTGATGACAGGTTAACGCGAAATATCAATTTGTGTCTAATATAATCTCAATAACTTCCATATCGTTTATAATATATAAAAAAAAATTCAATTTCATAATTCAAATGTCTTTATTTACACAGGTCATTAAATAACACTTGAAATACGTCATAATGTTTTGTGAATGTATACTTTACCGCTTGTTCGGAAAGCAGTTTCCCCTCAAAAAGAGTCAACAAGAAACTTAAACGTAGCTCTTTTTTAATTTTATAATACACAAAGAACATAAACACAAAACATTAGTGAATACAACAATCTTGTAAGCAGTCGAGCTGTGTGATAGCCTTTTTAGCATAGCATTTGTTTACATGCAATCTTAAATTTTCATAAAATTAAATCTCTTATACACACGCATCGAAATATTTTCTAGATATACGAGTCCATTCGATACGGGGGGGCACACCTCCGAAAATACATTTACTTCGGTTGGGCTTCTAGTCGTCGGCCGACCGACGTAATTAGTTGGCGCGATCGTGTAAGCGTCCCGGCAACCTACGTGGGCACATCTCGGTGCGCGTGAGTGTACAATGTGATATAATCTCGCGGGTGCGGAGGCCGGGGCCCCGAGATGTCTCGCGGCGCTCGCCGTGACATTTGGCGCCGTCCGTCCGTCACGCCGGCTAGCGCGTGCGCGGATTGCGTAAAGCTCTGTGCGTTTGTTTCTAAACGGCTCGCCTTGCGTTTGTTTCGGTACAACGTTAATAAGAGGAGTAACTCTTTAGGGTACATTTTACGATCATTTTCTATATATTATAAATGTAGTCCGGAGTGCTTGCGTGCTTTTGATGTACGTACGAATGTACTTTGATGAAAAGTTTGTTTCGTTTTATTTTAATGTAACTAAGTAAATTCGTATTATATGGAAAATAAATACTACCTTTTCGAGAGAAGATTGTCACTTTTCTTGATTCATTGTATTGGAATGTATTAAAACATGTGAAAAAATTTATTACATTTATTTCTGTCACAAAAAGCATAATATTATAATATTTACCTTCATGATATTTCTTGCGAATTTTATCTGTTTTATTTTCTCATTTTTCAGCCATAATGATATTATCGTAAAGTGAAAATACTTTTATTGTTATGCCTGCGTAGTGCGTTTACGCTTATCGTGAAACACCACATACATCATTTGAAAAGAAATTTTTCCCACAATATTTAATTTACTCGTATAATATATATTTTTGACAAGAAACGGTGTATTTAATCTCACCTATTTAATATACGATATATTAACAAAATCCATCGTTTCAAAATCATTATTCGCTTTTTGGAAATACCAAAACTGAAATTTAACCAGACGTTGAATGCACAGCAACAGACGTGTTTTTTTTGCTGGAACCCTTACATCACATCGTGCTAATTACACGGGTCAGCCGAGAATAATTAAAAGTCAATCGAACTTTCTCGACTTTTTCACTCAACCCCATTCCGCGGCGCCCGGTTCTCGAGCGCCTGCGCAACTTTACATAACCCTCAATTTTTGCCGTGAACGCGTTCTTGAAGGCGCGGGACGGCATCGGAGATGTATCGATAAAGATGCCACAACTTTTTGTCTCGAGTAGTTAAACAGTGAAAGTGAACGTCACGGTGCCATATATGGCATCCGACCGCGTCTGGCAACTGGCATTCAAAACTCACTCGACGCCGATCTGTGTGTAAGCCTTATAAGTTTAAAAATCACAAATATATGATGATGAGGTACTTTATGCGGCTTGTCATTGTATAACTTCGGTATGTTAATTTAATTTGTTAAAAATGTAATAAATAATCACCGTTTGTACATATATAAAACATGATAATATAAAATGAATATGAATTAATGTGCGTCCATTTCAGCTTTTTAATATATCTCTGTTACTGTTTAAAATGAAAAATCATTTTAATATCTACTATTGCTTCATAAAGTAGAAGCTTCATAAATAGAAATAACAGAAATACATAGTAGTTTTAATTTGTAGTAAAATGTAATCTTAATGAAACATATAATCAAATTGGTATATGTATTAAACTCAAAATGGCGCGGAGTCACTAAAATAGATCGGTTTCAAATTTTGTACCAATACTCAAACACTACCACTTTCAAAGATACCACTTAAATATCAAATTCAAGATAATAGATCATACAACCCATGTAACTAAAGAAATAGATTATTTAATGATATGAACAGAATTATTTTCACCTCTTTTTTCTATTGATAAACCATTTTTTTTTTCATTCTCTAATCCCTGATCGCTCTCACGTACAAATTCCAAATAATGTCATTTAAAATATCTGGCTATTACGCGCATGCGTTATGTAACGCACGGTTTACATCTAAAATTTATTGGCAACCTTTTTATTACTAACAATATATTTCATTTTGCATAATTCACCGCCGTACGAAATTTATTGTAGACATCGCAATTAAATCACGTCGCCGACATGAAGCCATAGGCAGTCAATAAACTTACACGAAAAGCTCAGAGTACTGATTCCATGTCACGGGCTGCATAGAAGAAGCTTTGTGAAATAGAGGAAACTGCCAAAGGACCTGCAAATATTAGTAGTTTTAATGTAGCCCAAAGTCATGCTCGTATGAAAAGTAGGCGTGTTAAAATCGCGATCGCTATGAACGTTACACATGTACAAGTAGACACCCTCGGCTTCATTAGATGAAGAATTATAATATCGAAACTCATATGAACTATTAGTCTCGCAATACGTTTAATTCTTGGACAAACAGAAAGATCTCGATACCATGTAAAGCGAAGATTGGTCCGGACGACATAAGAGCCACAGCATACGATATATAAAGAAGTCCGCTTTAGCTTTTCTCCATAAAAATGAATATCTGCTGGATTGCAGAAGCGAAAATAGTGCGATTCGAATCGCCAGCTCGACTGGATGTTGGAAAACGCAAACGGGAAGGTGACGACAACGGTTTTTGGGCAGATACTCACATGCATTCGTTTTTCTTTACGTATATAAGGCGCTTTTTGATAAATGCTCCTTTTCTAGGACAACTATAGCGAATAAATTTAGAAATATCTCCCACGTGTCCTCGTTCTTTCTACATTTCGTATTGTCTCATAATCTCTCTTCCCACATCTCGCGTTGTCTCGTAATATCTCTTCCTACATTTTATATTGTCCCATAATCTCTCTTTCTACACCGCCAAAGGATCTAGCGGATCGATGCTCTCAGTAACGAAACGTATTCCGACCGTCTTATAACTGGTTTAGTTCCAAACTCGATGAGTTACGTAAATGAAGAAGAATCGTTTGCGCGACAGCCCGTTATTAGTGTTGCGGCCGATTCAACATTTAATTAGGAACACATCGATACATCGACTTTTTACCCGCGTGCCATCGCACGAAGTCGTAAACATGTAATATGTAGACGTTGCGAACTTTATGAACCTTTCGTAACTTGAACGAGATTTCTAAGTTCGTTAATATGTTCACACTTATAATGAGAAACATTAAAATATGTCAGCAAATTTATTGTATACGGAACGAGTTTCGAAAATTATCGTTTGCATTTACATATATAATTATAAAACCGTTCTGACCGTATATTGAAAATTGTCAATCATTGATTGCGGCTGATGTAGGAAGTAAAAGAAAATACAATAAGACTGCTTCTAAAAGCTTTGTCTGTCTGTCTGTATGTCTGTTCGAACACCCTAGTTTCTAAAACTAGTGGACGGTTTTTCATGGCATTTTCACAGCTAACTCGAACATAACTTGGGAGAGCGTGTAGGCTTTATTTCCTCAAAATCGAGAATAACCACTCTCTGCTTAGCACGGTCAGTCGGTTAGAAAACACGACCTGCGCAATTTTAACGAAATTCCCGTTTCATGTTGAGAGGCAAAATAATCGCAATTTATATGTGCGAGAGCGGAAAGTTATAACGCGTATGAGAATCTAGTTAATACCGATTGAGGAATACTACGGAACTTGACGCAATTTTGACATTTCATTAATAATAAAACATGAGAAATGTGTTTTCTCTTGGTCTGTATGTTTTATTTATTTCACTATATAATCAAGGCTGGCAACCCTCAGTATCTGATAAGAAATTTTAAGACAGTTTTACTTATGTTGTCTATGGCATCGCTCTATTTTTAGAAAAAGAGAAACCACAATACATATATTGATTGACAAAAGCATATTCCTGATTAAGCGTTTTAAAAGCAATTACAGGAAGAACGTCTTTTTTATTGTCTTGTTGCCCACCGATGCCGTAATCGAAATGCCTTGAATATAGTATTAAAATTCACTGCGGTCGTAGTTTAAAAATATTCCGTTTGGCGTCGCGTGCGCATCTTGCGGCAGTACCTAATTGGTCGACAGAGATTGCGCGCATTTCGTCAGCGCGCGCGTGTCCCAGAATTACAGATAATGAGATGGAAATATTTCAATATTGCATTTTTTATTACTCACTGATTGTCCGTGGCGTTGTGCGGAATTTTAAACGATATTGTTTTTCTTAAATAGGTTGCGGCTGGGAGTCACTTATGAAAAGTGTAACGCTCGGTAACGTAACGATGAGTCGAATGCCTTGCGTCTCTCCCACTCAACTATGTCACTAGAGAATTACGCTTGCAAATGCAAGTTATTGTATGTATATTTGTATATAAATACCGTATGTGTAAAGGTAAAATAAAATTTTGTTAATATGAAATTCAAGACGTATAAATTAATGTTTTAAATATAATTGTATAAATAAATGTTTTAAATTGTTACTATTATTTCATCCTTCTTCCTACTATACGAATGAATATTCACATTAAATGATTTACCATTCAAAGTCGTTGTCACGTAAAACTTTCGCCCGCAATTTTTTATTGAATTTTAATTCTAACAAGAAATATTGTAAATTTGGCTATCAGATTATATACTTATTCATTAGTTCTAAATTAGAAACTAAAATATTGTTACAATTCAATAAATCAAAAATCGATCAAAACACTTAACATTTTAGTATTACACATAAAAAAAATATCTTAAATATTTCACATTTCATTTGTAAATTCTACAAGAAATATCGAAATGAACAATATTATAAATCAAACCTCAACAAATTCTAAATCCTTCTTTACGAGACTGTTATTTTGTTTGCACACTGCGCCCAAGGTACATAATTGACAAGTTTTGATGATACTTTCTTTGTATGGCTGAAGGCATAAACTACTTTATGCCCTCGAACAACATACGCATGAATTACTTTTTTATTTTAATAATCAACTTTATCCGACTTTTGTTGTACTTTTGCAAAATTATTTTACTTTCGCACGAGCGTTCCTGGACGGTACTGCAATAGAAGAACGCTAATAGTAGATACCGTCCGTCCATTCGAGCTACGAGTTGTTAGCCATAACCGCTCGCAAATAATTCAACGCCACTCCGAGAGATTAAACCGGCAACCCTGGCACTCGCGACCCCATGTAAGATTAGAGCGTAATAATACTAATTACGCTGCGAGATAAAAAATCCGATCATTATGCATTCGTGATTGTTCGACGCGTGCATCGGTACGTAGCCGCATGCAGTGTGTCACGGCCGCAGGTGCCCCGAGTTTGCTCACGCGCAGCATGAGAACTACATAGGGACACATTGTACTTCTGATCGCAATGCGCAGCTTTTATCGGCTGGGTTCTGAGAAATATGCAATATAAATAGATGATATATGTTTCGTAGAGAAGTATAAAAAGAAAAATATACCATAAAAACTTGTACATACTAACATGTACAACTTCTGGATGGATTTGCAAATCCATTAGATGAATCCGATTCATGGTTCGTAATGCGGTAATGAATAAGAACTGATTGTAACCTTAGTATTGTTAAACAAGCTGTGCCCGTGACTTCATCCTCTTTGTACTTATTTTTAAAAATCAACAATTTTCCTTGATTTGATTTGATGAAATAAAACCTATATGTTGCCTCAAGTTGCTCTCAAGGTACCTGTAAAAAACCCATAAAATTTTGTCTAATTATTTCGGAAATAAGCGTGTTCAAACATTTCGATACAGCTTTGAAAATCAATTTTATATAATTATTAACATAGTAGAACAATAGAATAGAACATTACATAATAATGATATCAAACGTTTCATCGTATATACAACATAATTTGTTCACAATTGTTCAGTCTACGTTTAAATCGTCGATACATTAAACTTTTAATTGCATAAAGCGCAGCACCAACTCACAATAAAACATCAATGTAAAGCAAGTGATCACTCATAGTCTAATTACCGTTATCAAAATTATATATCTTTAAATTCTTCATACATTGCTCTTTTAATTATATAACACGCAACACTACTCTGTAAAAAAAACACCAGTGCAAAGCAAGCGATCGCTCAAAGGCTATTTACCGTTATCAAATTACCATCGAGCCCGTTTCACTTTTGGTATTAATTCGATAGACGTGATTATAATGCGCGAGCGTGTAATGCGCTAAATGCATTGTCAACTTTCCCTATTGTGCAAATGCTTTGAAAATAAATCAGAACAATGGCGACATCTGTTTCTTTTTTAAGTACTATATTAATATAAAAACTCCACTCAAATATTTATATGGATACGGATAATGCCTTTGAAACTACTATAAATACGATTGTAATTTCACTTTTATCGACTATACATAGTAAATATTTTTAATGCAAGTCAACTAGCCTCGTTTACTTTGAACAAACACGAAAAACCAACTGTAAAAAACAATACACAGTAATGAGTTGTTTATCGAAATAATTATTTTACACAGTATCCATCCATATATCCTACATTACGGAAAGTAGATAAATATAAATATCTTGGTATCCGACTTAGCTTCCGACCGTACATTGACTTACTTGCAGGTAGAATTCGTAAGTATTAATAATAATAAAAAAATATATTTGAATTAATCAAAATAAATTTCTAATTAAACAAAGGAATTATAAAAATTATCATTATGATAAATTTCATCATTATAATAAATTAAAACTTTGAAAATAATTTACATTTTTAAAACACAGACGCGTATCGCTGATTTCGCTATTCTTAAAACTGTCAATACTAAACCTTTGTCTATCCCTTATACTTTATTGCATTACGCATTGGGGCGGCGCATGTAAAACCAGTATAGTAAAGTTAAGATTAGTAATGAAGATTAGCTCTTTTTCTTCCTTTTAGATAATCCCACCTTAGAACTGTACAAAATTTAGAAAGTCCTAACAGTTCATCAACTATTTATTTTAAATATAGTTTTCAAAGGGCACTCTGTGCACACATTCGATGCATTACTCATGGATTTAAAATGTGGAGATGCTTGCCCTTTAAACGGGTCTTCGAATACATTTGCACTACGTTTCTATTAGTTTTTGGCACAGTATCTGTATAAAAAATGAATAAATCCCTGTCAATATATACCTCAACAAAATATCAGTTTAAAAACAGAGTTACTTAGTTTTTTTACTAACAAAACTAAGACGACACGGAGGCTCTCTTAAACATCATAACATTTAAGAATATTATTTATTACATTTTTATTATTTTTGTTATCATTTCATTAATTTACATATTTTAATGCTTTCGTCAAACGGTAAGTCGTTTGAAAATTGTGACTTCCATTTATATTTTATGATGTGTCCTAACCTTGAATGCACATACATAAGAACGCAATATGCAGTACATATGCATTCTGTACACATTTACAATAAACTTATTTTTGTTTTTTTAGTTTGTCATACAATATGTAAATATTGATTTTCATACATTCATAGTGAACTAATTGAAATGATTACTAAATCAGTGCAAATAATTTTTAATAGCTCCTGAACCGACTCATTTTCGTATAGAGATTATAATTTGATACGAAGCGCAATAACGTTTACCAAAAAATATAACTAATTTCTATAATACGACTAATTTCTTACGTAATATGACTAATTTTTAACGACATTCGTCAATGTCCGGCCCTAATGTGCACGAAGTCTTTTTGTATAACCATAATAAAGCAGAATTCAATATAGCATGATGCATAATGCATTTCAAGCCTAATTTATATGAACTGTCAATTTAAATATCTAAAAAATTTGTAACCTTCGTCTTAGAGTCGCCATGTGCAGAAGTGGTTAACTTATTGGGTGACAGTAACGGATAAACGTATTTATAATGTTGGTAAATATAAATAAGATGTTTATATCATTTAAGGGATATTAATGAAGTCATTTGCTATATTAAAGCACATCAATAACGATTTTCTAATAAATAGGCATAGCAGTAACATACAGGAAAGCCGTATTATAAACGATAGAAGTGAATTTATGAGAGCTATTCATATGGATTGTATCGTTTAAAATGAAATGTCAAACTTATTTGACATTCATACAAATACGCAGAATAATGTGCAGTATTTATCGGCGTGCCTCAAGCGCGCGGAGAATACGTATTATTTTGTGCATGAACTTTAAGGTACTTCATGATGAGTCGCGTATATGTAGGCTTTTCTTTAATGAATATAACATACTTTTATTCCAACACAAAACTTTATTTTCGATTTCGACTCCGACAGTAACATTATTAAAATATTCTCTTGTTTTTTCTGCCTTGAAATTAAAATTTTCTCTAAATTTTTGTGTAAAATAACGAAATACAACTTGAACACAGTAATATCATTCACAAATGTGAAATTAAAAAAAAAAATTGAAAAACTGAATATAATTACGTTAAAAACTGAATGTAATCACAGTGCAAACTATATATTAAATAATGCGAGTTAGCTGTTACTATAGTAGTACTAATCTAAAATAAAAAGCTACGTTCGAAAATCATATTGATTGCGTTCCGTTTCACAAAATAACGATGGAAAGTCTTCAATCTTTCTTCGACTGCATCAAAATTGTAATGGCAAATCAAACTAAAGATACAACAACTCAAATAGACAAAAAGTTGAACCCTATAACACGTGAAATTAATGAATTAAAGTTAGCAAACCAAAAGTTGTTCAAGAAATTATTGAAAACGGTGATATATATTTAAAATAAAGAATAATATTGTTATTTTTGAACCATAGGAAAATTATTCGTAACCAATTGATTTTATGACAAAGACTTGACATTACATTAGGACAAAGAAACACAGATATAATTTGCTGATTAAGAAAGAAAAGTGGAAATACGAAAGGCTACGATCAATAATTAAATCATTATTAACCCTAAACTTTCATTTTTATCACTACATTTATCACTACATACCTGAATGATAGAACTGAGTAATATCACAAACAAAAAGAAATATAATTGCATATTTGTCGATAATGACAATCACAAAGCAGTATCGGATAAGAGGAATAAATTTAAAAGCCTGTTCATAAGAGAAAGTGAAAAACAGAAACGACGCTAGTGCGTCGCTGGCTTTTTGAAAAGGTATTAGGCCCTTTTCTTGAAGTTGTCGTTTGCCATAAATCGTTTCGTATGATTCGCAAAATGCGATTACACTACAATAGGAGGCGTTGACTCTCCTCGCAAGGCAAAACAAATCGGACGATGTAAGAATAAAAAAAAAGTGCACAATGCAGTCGTCAGTTAATTTTCAATATTTGCCCAGACGTCGGCGCGAGCGCGTCAGTGTACGGCTCATTTCTATGAGATTCCGTTTCATCAGCATCGAACAACCGGTGATTACGCCAATTACAATCATAAGCGGTGAATAGGTGCGTGGGCGCAGCGCGAGCAGCCGCATATACATACAATACGGGAAATTAGCGAGTTAATGCCTCGCCCGTGCCTTAAACCGCCGGTGACCCTGTTCGTTATAATGCTAAGTAGATATCAAAGATCTTAGTAAACGATAAGAAAAATACCTAATTTACATTACACGTATAGATGTTAACGAACTTTTTTAACTTTTGCGTATTTTCTATCCATTTTGCTTCATTAATAGTTCTTCGCTTATTTGCTTTCGAATAATGATCTTAAAATTATTGTAAGTTATTATTTTTAGGATTCATATTATTTTTAGCATATCATTTCTATGTCTATGACAAGTTAAAAATGACAAATCCTACACTGCAATATTCATGGATTCAAATTCTCGAACTAAGCGTCAGCACAGAAATAGTCACAATATCGTACTATTGCTAATCAAAAAAAAACTATCATCCATTGCACCCTTAATTCCAAATTATGTCAACAGAATAAACAAATGTTACTATCTGAAAATTTTCTTATATAATTTTAAAATTTTACATTTATTAACTTCATTTCTTCAAACTTTTCAGAGGACATTAATATTTCAAGACAGTCTCCAACAACTGAAAACATCATGTTAACATTACTTTCCCGTTTCATGTATAAGTCTCCATTTGGTGAAATGCTTACATTTTCAAGGTTCTTCTTATTCTAACTGGCTGCTTTCGTTTGAAATGTGGCAAACTTCGAAAGAACATTCTGAAATTTGTTAACATTGATGTCGACCAGTGGCCGAATCGTTTACGCGCAGCTTTCATGACCTATGAAGTTTTGTTATGGGGTCACTCAGCCGATATTAACACAATTTTCGAGCTGTAGAATCAAGCTATTCTTACTGTTTATGATCTGAGACCAATAACATCTCTCAGAGAAAAAATTAAAGAAATTAATATCCTAACTTTAGCATTACAATACATATACGAGTACCTGGCATATGTCAAGAGAAATATAGAATCGTTCCAAAAAAGGAGCGACATCCATAACATTAATACTAGAGATAAGAACGATCTTGCTGCTCATAAAACCCGTCTAAGCAAAGTTATCAAATCATTTCAAGGGCAATGTGTGCGCTTTTATAGTAAGATCCTGGCTGAGATTCAAAATTTACCATTTAATAAAATTAAACGTTTTGTTGAAATAAAGTTTATATGGCAAGGGCTACCATACCGTCTGAACATCTTGATGAAAAGAACGCATGAGATTTAACTGCTCGGCTATCGGGTTGCTTCACGTTGTTTCTAAGTGCTGTACTAAATTATTAATTATTCCATATTTTGTATTGATGAGTAAAAAAGAGCAAACATTAAGTTTCTTGGCCATTCTTCTCACGATGAATCAGCACGTGGAATGGGTGGTAATATTTATGTTGGCAACAATCGTTTATGACGCATTTCAACTGCAATTTCTATTACCTATGAAATAAAGTTATTTTTAATTTAATTTGATAGGGATCAGAAGTTTACTGCTGTACACCTGCAGCTACAGGCGAATGGGCCGGTGAGTTCAGCGCAGGGACATACTCTTCCACGAGCTCTGAGCTCTAAGGTCTTAAGCCCTTTACATACGCCAGTTCAATGCAGTGTCCTCTAGCAGCTAGCAGATAAGGGCCATTGAGAAGGTTCAAGGCTACAATCAGATGGCAACGTTCGCACCGATCGACAACTTGACGTGTTCTATGAGGCACGAAGAAAACGATTTAATCTGAAATAAGTTGAATCGATCAATACGCCGTTGGTCGGAATTCGAACCCAAGTATCTCCTACAGTCGAAGGCGACTCTTTTGACCGTTGGGCCGTCGCCGCTCTTTCGTTACGTCAAACTCAAGATATTACGAGCGGTATGCAAGTTGTATATTGATTCGATAAAAATTGTGACAAACTCTTAATTAATTCATAATCATATTTTTCTATCACATATTTTGAATTAAACATCACACATCTCACACGACCATAAAGATTAATTCAGCTAGTGGACCAGGTGTTCCAGTATCCCTCTCGGCCGCCGCGCTCATGCATAATTCAGGCGCGCCGGCGTCGGCGCACCGTCAATGCCGCCTCCGCCTAGGCACTTCCGTTCTATAGATCGCCGTGTTTGTTGGCTGAGAAAATGCGCTCCGAAGGTCTATACCGCGGAGGCGAGGTCCCCGGTGCGAATACAGATCGATTTAAAAATATTCTGTCCAACAAAGAATGTGTAACACGTGAATTCGTGATTTTTCGGCGTGCTTGATCGATAGTGCAGTGATTTCAGAACGTCATGTTGGATGTGCATAAATGGAAGACGTCATCGAAACACCTTATTTTTCAATTTTATATTTAACTAGTGTTAGCTCACGGCTCCACTCACATAAATACACAATGAATTTCTTCATATTGTATTGACCCGATTACAGTTTAGTTTCCCGGCATCGATGTCAATTTTGATCCCGTTTCCAATTCAAATTCCGTTTCTGACCACGCCTTTATTGGGCAATGCTGATAACAATAATCAATCGCCAAAAAGAAAAAAATAAGAATATCATACCACAATTTTATTCTATAAGAATCGGAGTCTATATACAGATTTACAAATTAGTTTATACAGATGCAGTACCTACGCATCAGCGTCTGTATTGTCGTTCTAAGGCTGTCAGAACGACATTCTTATGTAGATGTTTTAAGCTATTTTTTTCAGAAACGGGTACTTCAATGACAATGATTTGTTTGACAAAATTGTTTTAAAGGGGAGGAGATCATAAGTACTTGCGAAAAGATGCATGATAAAATCGATTCTGTGTAGCCAATTTTAATTTTATATTGTATTGAATAACAATAATCATCTGTTAGGTTTTGCGACCCCTGGAGCAAACTGTCGCATATTTCACTTCAGATCGCGGGAATATTTTTTTTTTCACCTTACCGGCCTTGGATCTCGAGGTTCCATGCTGATCCAGTCGGATTGAGCCACCTGCTATTATCCTTGTCACCGACTCGGAGCCAACGTCCAAGATCGATCGCCCCATACGGTCTCCGTGACGTGAAGCAGGCGACTCACTTTGACTTAACAGACTCATCGCTGAACTCGCACGTCGTTAGGGATCGAATACCGTCACCTTCATATTCGAAAACAACGCACTGGCCACTCGACCACCACCTCTCTCACAACGACAACGGCATGAAATAATGAAATAATCAATGATTTTAGTTACCATATTTAAAGCTACATTGATACTTCATTAAAGTGTCACATAGAAATATAGGGTTTTTTCGTTCATCCTTATTAAATGCGTGAGTTGTGAGTTTGATTTTAAAGTAGGTATATGTTTTTAACCATTTAAATTAGAGCAGTGTAAAAAGAAATACACGATTGGACAAATTTTCGATAGAATTAAATTTCGAAAGAGTGTCTGATAAGTTGTTTTTTTTAGCTGTTATTCCGAACGGGTTATCGATTTCTCTGGACTTCTTTTCCCAGAATAATGGTACTAACAATTTTCGACAAACTGCAATGAAACAGTTTCTTTCATTTATTAGCGTTGTTTTATTTGAAATGAATTTTATTTGGTTGGCGTATGTTTTTTATTTTGAGTTTACGCGCATTATTTATTGCTCTTTTATTTTTTGTATGCTCCACTCTTAATAGACTTTCTAGTTCATTCATCGGTCAGGTGTCCGTCGTTGTCGATGTTAACGCTCGGGAACATCCCCCTCGCCGTACCGTTGTATCGCCTTAAATATAGTAATTAATCTTACACCAATACACTACTTTGTTCTAATCTCACATCTGGTTTTTTTTCTATATCGTATGTAACAAAACAAGCTAAAATATAAATGTACCTCCAATGAAACACCTACATCGTTCATTGCACCAGAACATGTTAAACTATCAATACTAAGACCTACATCAGCATGTATCTATCAGCACAAAATTCCCTTTGCCTTTCTTTTTTGAAAGTAAGCTTTACCAATTACGGTCTATAGTTTAATTTCGCAACCCCTGCGCTTGTATTTTTTGCATAAAACTCATTTTAAAAATCTCGTTTCAAATTTAATATTTGAGTGGATCTTTTCTAGTGTAACGATCTATCTCTCGGCCCGCGTCCTTCCTGCGGTATGCAGACAGCCAACTGACTCACCGCGTTTGCTTTTTATTGCACGAAAGCTTTTCTAAGTATGGACTTCTGCCCTGCACGTGCGCTCTGTGTGCGTAAGGCCGCCGACACACGAGGCGGTACGACGGCGAAAGCGGGCGAAACGTGAATGACGCTATGAGTGCTGTGTTGTAATGAAGTGTTATAATGTATGTACGTTACTTTATTGCAATACTTTGTACCTTTTAATTACATTATTCATATATAGGTTCGGATGGTGCTTTATTTATTTATTAAAAAAAAAATTGTTTAAAATTTTCTCTTTTTCTTCTTGTGTTTACTTGCTGAGAATAAGGTAATTAGTGTTCCAATTACCTCTTGGGTTATAGTATAAAGATTACGTCATAAACTACAGTTCGACAGGAATTTTAAACCAGAAGTAGCGAGCATTACAACAGGCACAAATCTAACGAATTTTCGTGCACAAAGTAATACCTAATAGTGCACCGATTAAATTATATAACCTTAGCATTTGATGAGGATCCAATTTAAAACGTACCGTCGTATATATAGGCCGACCGGCGCAGACGCCGGCCGACGGGACCGTGCCGCGTCGTGTGAGCGGTGACGTAAGGCGCGATTATTTTTGGCGGAGCGCGCCGGTCGTCGACCGGTCGGAGAAAGCACGCCCCGGGCGCCGCGCCGGCTGGCCCGCGCCCGCGCCCGCCCGCCCCCACCGCGCGACCATTAATTGACGCTAAATCATATCGCGATATCGCTGTTTTCGTTTAATACGTGTATAATATATCGAGTTACCAGATACAATCTAAATAATTGCGGAGACCGGGCATGCGACGATGCGCGCTGTGACCGAGCACCTTAGCCGGGTGGCGTGCTCGCAAAACAGTGCTTTCATGCACATCATTGATTGTACCTATTTCGAAATATTGTGTTTCAGTTATCGCTATACGCGCATTAAACGAAAATAGCTTGTAAAAAGTGAAGAAATACTAAAATAATGGTCATAGATTATAAATTAATAATCTATGACGTCGACGCCCTCTACGTCCGCGGTGTAGCGACAAACTGCGAACGCCAATGCAGCTGCTGATCCCCATGCACATGACTATCAGCATTTTTTGAAGTGAAAACTTCTTTAGGCGCTTTGGGCATTTCTAAGATAGGAAAAATCATTGAACTCGCGACACTGTTACCGTTGCGTAACCGACACCTCTGTATGTAAGTATGTACATATATCGACCCCGTTTACACGAAAGTTCAGTTTGGGCTGAAATATATTGATAATATAACTATATATAATACAAACATATGTTGTGTATATACCTACAACATAGACATATATTCATGTCGGAACTTAACGTATTGTATTTGTAAATTTACATTTTAAGTAATAGATTGCAATTTTTTTATGTAAAACAATATGCATTATTTTTCATGTACAATAATGCATTAAATGAAAATTGTAATATAATTTTTGTAGTAGTAGTTTATAATAATGAATAAAAAAACACTTCATTCAAAGTTATTTCCTGCACAATAAAATATTTCCTGACGTGTCAAAAAATGCACACGTAATTGTTCAAGATCTCACTTCTGTCGGCACTCCCGGAGTGCCACTATATACTTTCTGCAGGCCACAGCCGACCCGCCTTTCAGTTTTAGTTTTAGCGTGCGTTTTATTTTCCATTTTCTTCAATGTATTTATTCACTGGTCACCTCGACGGATATACGGAACGATTTTAACGTATATTTTTTTTTGTTCAAAACTCAAGGTTCAAGAAATAAAAGTAGATAATAAAAGGCAAATTATGTGTACTTTATTCTTAGTAATTATTCTACGTTAACATTCTAAAATACATAGAGAACGTAATGCCATGTCTATTAAATGTTAATTATTTTTTTTAATATTTAACGGAAATAAATTATTCGCTAACCACACAGATCTCTATGGAGTTGAAATGTCGTAATGACCCTGTTATATTTTAAGATGACAAATTGGACATTTTGGTGACAAGGATCTCGATTTTTCTCAGGAAATACAAAATCAAACCGGGTCACCTAAATAATCTTTGGTGATCCTATTCTTCATGATATCGACTTTAATTAGTCAGCTGCTGTTACTCGGTTTATTAAATTTTATAATATAATCAAAAATATCGAAAATACCTCTTTTGAAAGGGAGATTCACATTTTACATGCAAATGGAACCAAGTAGAGCCTCGAAATATTCAAAGTAGATTAATCCACAATAAACACTTCAAAATGCCAGTCGGATTTTTCGAACTTAATCCTGATTTTGATTTTAAAGGAATAAAACGTTTTGTCGCACACGACCTTCAATAATAAGCAAACGCGTGCGCGTTTTGGTATGCAGAACCGTGGAGTGCGCGGGTTGCCGGGCGTTACGCTACATCATCACCTCTGACAGTTTATCGCTGCGTCGTCTCAGACTCCCTCGCGCGGCCCCTCATAGCTTCTTTCTCCATCTTAAACATTTTTGCGTAAAACAAAGAATCCGCTCTCCGCAACACCTGTCGCGTTTGCGCAACGCTTTTCAACGAATTAAATATGAACAATAGCGCACTGCCGGCGCTCGTTGCGATCTTTGAAAGTTGCATTAGCGTTTCGTAATTAATTGCGGTACAAAATTCCTTTCTCTATGATTTTTATATAATTTTTTATATATTCCTATAAATACACACACATTTATATAATATATAAACATAGTTTTTAATTGAGTTGTGTAATTATGGACAATTACTGGTTACGTATTATGTACATGCGGTTTTAGTCGAAATGTTTTTCTTTTTTAATTAATTCGCCGCGCCGCCGCGCGCGCAGTGACATAACATAAAATACTTTCGATTCCGTTGTGCTTAATCCATTACCTTCTCGAAATTTGCCGCTCAACGTGAATTCCCCGCTTTGCCACTGTTTTAATTTAGATAATAATTCCGATTCGTTTTCAATTTCTTATACAATACGCCGATATTTTATTTTAGTAGACATCATTGGTTACGTAGTGCAACATTTTATTACTTGCGCAATTCTCATTTCAAGGATTTTTTTTATATCCTAATTCCAAATATATATATATATATATATATATATATATATATATACAAGTTGGTTGTGAAATATCAAATATGTACAAATGATTTATTATTAATTACTTATTTATATACGATTAATAATAATTAATTACCTCATACAGTCCGTCTCATTCCGAATAGAATGTACCATTTTAAGCTATGGATATAAAAAATCATTATGGGACTGAATTTCGAACTGGGTATTAGTAATTTTGTTTGAAAAGGATATTAATTTTTTTTTACAAACAAATTAACGTGTTTTTTAAACTGCATTTCATCAAAATAAATACCCCATATATAATTTACGTAATAGATACACGTAAACGTACACCTGCAGTTCATTAGAGCGTGCACTTGCATTTCTGCTGACTTATTACATCACGTTTTTCGCGTGCTCATCCCAGGCAAATGTCAAGGCAGACGCAATGCGCCTGTGACTCGAGCGTCGGTCGCATGCAAAGGGTTATATGGGACCTATTGTTTATAATGAAATCCATTAATAAAGCTTTTTTAAAATTGTTTACTTATTTACATGAAATATACGAAGCCTAAAATTAGAAAATGTTTGATTGCTTTGCTATTGCAAATTTTTAAAAATCATATCCAACTAATCAGATCAATCGGTTCAGTCGATTGTTGCCAATTTCTATAATATTTACTTTCTGGTTTATAACCTAATTTAAATAATAAGAATCTTCTTTTCCCTTTTCATAAATAGTTTAAATTTCGATATACTTTTTATTTATAATAGAACTTTCTTTCTGAAAATATTAACTTTTAATTAATGTAATTACTTACTTATTTTCTTTTAATAATATTTATGAGTAAGTACAGAAAAGCAAAAAAAAAACTACAAGAAGCTAAACAAATACAATGGCACATTCTTAGTGACCCGTAACAAGGATCCATTTAGTATGGATCAAGTTTAGTAGCGATCACAACTCGTAGATCTATCGCGCACGCACCGCCAATCACGGGGTCCGGTTTAGATCTGCTAACCGATACCTCTAAGGTTGCGCAATGAATTGTTTATATAGCAACCCCAAATTAATACGGGCTCGGCTAATTTATTAGGTGTCAGTGCGTATTTTCCTTATCGCTTATTAGAAAAAGAATTATTATATATGTACATAACCATGACAAATGGCACCTTGGGACTTGTACGCACGAGTCGCTAGGGCGACCATATTTGTGAAGTGTCAATGGCTATTCTGAGGTACTGCGACGTTACACACCTTTAACTGATCTACCAAAACACACAGCTTATGAAAAAAAATCAAGCTGAACTAAACCAAATAACGTGGCAGAATTATTTATTTTACGTAAACGAGAGTGAGAGAATATATTTAATTGAGCCACTCCATCGAAATTTATTCACTAAAGAAACTTTAAAAGTTCCATTATTACTTCTATTATTATCAGTCCACTGATAGACATAGTCTGTTTTCAAAGTGTACCTTATGATTTCACTGTTAAGGCGTTTTATTACACAGGTATTTTATGAATAGGTAGAGCGTTTTCCAATTGTACAATCGTTTAAGTTATCCGCTTAAGATTAGCGGTCTAAATAAGTGATGGTATTGTAGGTAGCGTGCCCACTTCCGATGCAAGAGACAGGAGTTCAAACTCAGACCTGAACCATACATTTTTGTTCTGATTGAGATATCAAGCATCATTTTATTTGAACGACGAAAAAAAATATCGTAAGCAAATGTGTACTCGGAGAACAAACGTGGGGACTACGGCTTACACCCTCAGGCAATCCGTGTCCTGTAACGGGACATTGTGTATGTGCCTGCAGGTAACGGAGGATGCAGCCTTCGTGAGAGGGGGGGTCAAATAGTCGAGCCTCAATCGGGAACGGCGACCGAGGCATAACCCCATGACCCCCTGGATCGGCCCCTGTCTACAAGACAGATCAGTTGTCAGATGTTCTGACATTATCCTTACCGCCTTTTACGACCGGACAGTTTTAAATATGACCGTCAGTATTTAACTTCGACGACCACCCACTGATAAGGGACGCATTAATTTTTTTTCTGATTGTACAAGCTTGATTTTTTTTGTACATAACTCTAGAATCATGTTTTGCATCAAAAGAGCTTTTCAATTGCATCCCACTGAGCTAATCAAAATAATGACAAAAAATGAGTATCAAATATTGATGGTATAATTTTATGTAACGTTCTAAGTGTTGTTTTAAAATATAATATAGCACAAACTCATGCTTACTTCCCAGTGGGGTAGGCAGAGACTATAGATTTCCACGTGGTACGATCTTTGCATATCTCTCTTGCTTCACATCGATCATTCTTTTCATGCAAGTTCGTCGGTTTCGGGTGCTTAAAATTTGGTCTTTTTTTTTAATATGCCACCAATTTGACCTGCATAAGATTTTCTAGGGCGATCCTTGCTGAAGCTTCCATCACACACACTCACTCTGTAAATTTGTTTTGTCAATCTACTTTCATTTATCCTTTCCGGATGGCAAACCACCACAACATACCTTTTTCTATTCTAGCCACTAAATCTTCCTTCAAATCACACCACTCTCTGACATCACTGTTCCTATGTCTATCTTTCAAAGACACTTCCACATGTCCACAACGTTGACTCTTCTTTATTTTTTTTTTACCAAACCGTATTTTCGCTAATGTACATATGAGTAGAGATAGAGTAGTCGATTTTGGTATGGTAATTCAAAAATATTTTTCTTTTTCGAATTGTTGTGACAATAATGTTATCGGACTACAGTAAATATTCCAAGAATAAAAAAAAAAGTAGGAAATCAAAGTTAAAGGAATTTACAAAAGTTTAGATTAGAAATCAGCTTATGTTATACTCTTGAAGAAGTACATCGTTCTAGTTTTATTAGAGATTTAGGAGTTTACGACTGTAAGTAAGCCCGTCACATTGGCCAAATGCGGATTTGGGACTATTCATGACCGTTGTCACCAATTTGATCATAAACAAGCTTGAAAAATCAACCATATCATAAGTGGTATATGAAGAAATATTAAATGCTACACTTAAACCTATTTGAACTTTAGCCAATAACTATCCAGCCATAGCGCAAGGTCATAGAAATTGAAATTTACTCTGAAAAGTGAATTTTTATAGTTCTCTTTTTTATTTTTTTTATTGGGCATATAAGCATCGCCAACAAAACTTGCCAAGGCCTATAAGACGATAAATATAATTTAACTAGGTTTGAAACGATGATATACTAACTGTTGTCAAAGTTGACTATTTCTTATTTATATTATCATTTAGAGATTTATTATAATATATATAGGTGTTCACTCAAATAATATATGTCCACATAAAATGCTTTGCGGGCATGGTGACCCCGTACACGATTAGAGTTCTGAACTCACGCGCATCGTGCGATAGGGACGCCCCATATACCGACACGTAGTGGTGCGAACGGAACGGAACACATCCGTGCGGGGACGTCCGATATATTCGAACCACTAATAGTATCGAAATCGATCTTGATTTGTCGACCGCTGACAAGTGATCGGTCAAATCCAGTCGGCACAATGCCCGGCGGGGCCTTATCTAGAGAGCGTTTGTGCCGTGCCAACTTTTGTTTACGACCGCCGTTTGATACCGGAGCTGTTAAACGAACCCAGTCGTTTGTTGGTTGAGATGCGATTTCCGATCATGTATAAAGAAGTGGCGCTTCCGACAAAGGGCCATCCTGAACGACAGAATAATTGGGTTGCTCAGTTGAAACACGAGTTTCGATCGCGCCGGAGATTTGAGGCTTTTCAGAGAATCTAAAATTATTAAAAAACATTTGATCAAAATAATCAGTTTGCTTGACTAATTACTTGATTAACTACATCTGTTGTTGCTGTAGATAAATCTTCCTGTTTATTTAGACAATGTGGCTTTTGTTGTTTTACAGAGGATGTCGAGGAAGTGATTCAAACTCGGATTATTTATAATTGCGAACAATATGAATATTATCCCTTTATTTATACCTACGTCTGTTATTGCTGTAGATAAATCTATATATGTGTAAGACTTTATTTTTAAAACAATGCATTTATCATCGATAAACGCCTTTGCATAATCAAAGTATTAGTAATGTAATTATATTTTTAAATAAATTGTTTTTTTTTCTCATAGTAGTGAAACCGTTTTTGTATTACCAAAAAAATATTCTGAACATGATAATAGTCTATTTTTTTTTAGATACAGCAAATTTTGTCTTGCATAGGTTTTATGAGAATTGAGATTCTTCTTAGCTTAAAGCTCTTGTTAAGTCAGTTATTTGTCTTGTTTAAGGGTAAAAGCTCTTTTCAAGCTCTTTCCCAGTTTCTGTCACTTCTCTTTTGTCTCATGTCTCTGTTCAAAATCAACCACTTGATTGAGAATTATATAAACAATTGAGCAAAAATGTTCGATCACATCATTTGCCGTCATCGATTTAAACAATAAACATTTGAATTACTTACTGACAATTTGTTTTCTTTAGCGCTTAATAAATATACAACAGTTATTAAAGTTAAAGTTCCATTATTTGTTTTTAATAAAGTATTTCTTCAAATATATATATATATATATATATATATGTAATTATGATATTAAAAGGACATGTCTACTTTTAATATCACCTTTATACGCATATATGTTTACTATTACGCATATCCAAACATTTAACTAACTAACATCGTGTATCCTAACATTTTCCCCACCTTGATAAGTAAAAATAAACAAACTTAGTATTAATGTGTTCCTCCTTTAACAAAAATAAATTTAATATTTATTGTATCGTGTATAAGATTGGTGTTTTCTTTGTGATGGAAAAATTATATTTTCGAAATCGTCTATGACGTAATATGGAAGTTGCCCACGCCGTCATGGTGTTAAACGAGGTAAAAATCATACGTTACGCATTCACAGGGTTATAAACATCCCACATTAACGTTTGGCGTGCTGCAAGCGAAGTCGATTTCACATATTAATATTCACATATTATTATACGATTTCATTGGTTTTGATAAGATTCTATTCACGATGTAGTAAAAGAAAAATCGAAAATGGATATAATATCTACTGGCGCCGGCGTCGGA
The DNA here is from genome assembly GCA_005406025.1 of Eumeta japonica. Classification (NCBI taxonomy): domain Eukaryota; kingdom Metazoa; phylum Arthropoda; class Insecta; order Lepidoptera; family Psychidae; genus Eumeta; species Eumeta japonica. The sequence continues at coordinate 13,083 of BGZK01001132.1, read as the reverse complement.
ACGTCTGTTCGTCTGTCATGTAATATATCTCATGAATAATTATCTTAGCTAATAAATTACATAAATACGTATATATCTTATTTATACACAGAAACGTATTTCCATGATCAATATACGGATTTTCAAATTCAGCATGTTAACTGTACTTTTGAAAACGATAATACAGTAACCACAACAATAATCATTATTATGGCCATTGGCAAATACATAAGTGATTTTAAAATCACTGCAGGTATCCGAAACATTTATCATTATTTTTTTGTTATTTCGTTGCAATTATTTTGTATAATCCCAATGGTTTAATAACATTGCTCTATGCCTAAAGAGACGTCAGACAAACGAACTGCGGAGAAATGCCGATTCTATTTCAATCCCTGTGGTGCAATTATTGCTGTATGCGTTGAATCGATCGAACACGCGTAAAAGACATGCCTCGCGACCGCTGGTATAAAATAAATATTCTGGTGCATTCTAAATGCACTTTACATTGTCCTCAAAAACACGCGATCCAACTGCGCACACTGAAAGCACGCAACACAAACGTCTACAAGATGCAACTAAAATGCATCATTAACTACAACTTCTATAATTAATATAAAAATACGTTTTACTTACTTTTTAAGAGTTAAAGCGTTAATTTTCCGTAACTCATCTTTAAATTATCATTATACGTGAAAATTGAGTGTGCTGCTATAAACAATATTCAACTAGAATTTTAATTTCACAAGTTACTAACAATATTCTTAAAGGGTCTCAATGTCAAATGGTGATCAAAGTATAAAGTAAAAACCTAGCATAAGTGCAAAGCATGGTCAATATTCTTTGGTTCTTTTCAATTTCATTTTGCACGTAAACATTGCATAGTCTAAAAGCACTCATAATCAAGTCAGCACTTGAAATAAATTAACTATGATTATATTCGGTTACAAAATCCATTAAAATCCATATATTAGAAGAATAAACATATTCATTTATGAATAATTGATTTTTATTTATTTTTTAACTTAGCAATTTCTTCGCAATATAACATGAGCAGTCACTTAAAATTTTTTTTTTTCCAAATTTATCAAGTCCTTATTATATGTAAATATAACCATTAGTTACGACATTACTATAATTTTATGTATTTTAACAGAATTCGACTATAAATTCACCATCGTTGCCGAACAACACAACGCTGACACTTTCACTACAAAACATTTCACCGTAGTTTACGTTAAGTTACGTTTCTAAGATCTCATTAGCAACCGAACTAACCGCTTATCTCCCGTCTCGTTTGCGTCGAGAGCGACAAGCGGTTACCAGAAAAGGACACAAAAGCACACACTACATCATTCGAGTGCAGTCAGTTTATCCGAGATCGCTATGCGGCGTAAAACTCCTCGCTAAACAGCCAATAAATTACCATATAAACACAAATGTGCACGATTCGATACCAGATCTGAGCTGAGATACAGAAAACGTCCGACGAGGCGTTGGTTACAAATTACTTGTTTTGAATCACGAAAATCTAGATGTTAATAAAGGGGTAAAATTCGAAATATTCAATATAATCAATATCAATCAATGGTAGCTTAATGATTAGCATTTTGCCTAGAAGACGCGAGTTCGAAACATCCTCCACCACTACCCCGTGTCGTGTCGTGACTCGGGTGCAGATCACGACTCCCAAGCAGAGCCTCCTTTGACGGTAATATGACGGTAACCGAATATTGGAGTGTAATTACTAAATGAGTTGCACAAATGCGGAGTTTCACGTAATTTTGATCCGTCACAGCGCTTTCATCGGAAGAGTTCACTACGCTAACTGAAACTTGGAATAGAATATTGTAACTTGATAAATTCAAGTGTAATGATACATAATTTTTTGCAGGAATCAAAATTTTGATGATGTAACCTTGATGACCACCTACCCCTAGCGGTCACGTGTGTCAACATACCTATCGATATTTAAATATGTATCAGTTCAACACATCGCAGCGAAAATAGTAAACATATATTTTTGACCTTTTAGTACAGACTGACAGTACAACGCACGAAACTCTGCCGCTCCGAATTGCCTGCTAATGAAGCGCTTCCCGACCCTTCCTACTTCCCCGCGTTACTATTTTGCGCCATTGCGACGCTTTCGTGACTAAATTCACAGCAGCAGCACTTTATTGTAAGTGAATATTTATTTTATACTCACTGTTTGTAATAGATATTAAATTCTCTACAGTTATTGCGATTCGATAATTTCTTATGATTAAAGGGCACTGATTAAAACATTAAGATAATCAAATCTGACTGGAACCTTTAGTGTAATGCTGGTACTGAGGCCACGTGTACAAAAGCGGCTTACCTTCAGGCCGGAATTATGACAATCTGGACCGGTAATTTGGACAAATATAATAATTTGTAGTTCGTACGCTAAATTTATGTCCTTTTGTCACTCCTTTTGGCAAATGACACCCTACTAAAAATATATTCCTACGTAAAATAACATTACTCAGCAAACTTAAAAAATACCAACGAGTCTGATTAATTATTCATAAATTATTATCGGTCTCGATGTCTTATGAAAAGTTACCAGCGTAAAGCTTCGTTAATTTTTAATTTATTTTAAATTATACACTTAATTAGGAAAATTATCATGCTCCTTTATTTTATTATAAGCCTGACTTTTTGCTTTGACTTTTGCGGACTTAATTAAGTTGAATGTTTAAATTTTTATTTCGACTACATTTCTTTTGTTATAAAGTATATTTTCATTTGGAAAACAAAGAAATGATATTTTTTATGTATACATAAAAGCTAAAATGTTATTAACGTTTTTAACTATCTAAAATGCAGAAAAATAAGCTCGATGCGCTGTAACATGGAGAACATGGAAAAACAATTTGGAAGAAAATGACATTTTTTTATTTATAATTTTATTTTTTTTTTGTCCGATTTTAATATCCCACTTTCTGTTATGACATCTAGTCGACATCCATATTTTATTATTAAATAAATATTTTCAATGCGGAATTGCCCATTGCGAGATGGGACATCACACCGACGATCGACAGGTTTTGGAATAAAAAATTCAAGACATCGATCATAACTCGTTACATGTTAAAAGGCAAAAACGCTAATGAGTTAATACAACATTTTTTAGTAGCATCTACGTATATGTTGTTACTACGAAATTGTATTATTATTTTTGGGATAATGAATTTGTACAAAATAGAATATTTTTAAATTGCATAACTATGTATTGGATCGGGCCTGGTCTGACATAACTTTAGTTTTCTGGTTGTTGTCATTTTCCGTTTTACACATTTCCGTCAAAGTTTCACATACAATAGTTAGATTTTTATGAAATCTACTAAAAAGACAGTAAACCCGAGGGAGATAATGGGAAGTCGGCAAATGCAGAAGGTGAGTCAATCCGGCCCCGTACGTTGTTGTGAACACTAAAAATATTTCGAATCGAGCGTATTTAGCTATTGTATGTATAATAGTGGCCCACAGCCCAACAATTGCGTCCGGCAGTGGAAGCTGCAGAAATGTATAAGAACGGAATTAAAGCCATAGAGATGTGATCTCTTTTCAACCGACTTCAAAATTGAAAAGGGGAGGTTCTTAATTCTTTTTTAATACGTGCGGTATGCCCTTGAAAGGTACATGTAGAAATAGAGGCCAGTGTGGCTTGAAAGAAAATCTAGTGATTTAAATTGAAAAAGTATATTAATGTGGTATTACCATCTAGAGAAAAAGGTTGAAACTAGATTGACAAAATAAACTTATGGTATAATATTATTATGCATGTATGTATATTTATCTTATATGGACACAAAAGTAAGTACAAAGAAAAATGGATATTCCACACAAAATGCATCCCAGATTAACTTAGAAATATAATCATTAGTATACGTATACGTATACACATGAATAATAAAGAATTAATGAAAAAGGTATATATTTATGAGTCTTTTTAGTCAAATTATAAAGAGGTCTATAATAATATATCATCGACATAATTGTTGCGGCATTCAAATTACATAATTTATCATCTACTTGTGAGAGACACGTGGATTTCGCGCGCTATCATGATACAAAAAATGTAAATGTATAAAAACTAAACTGATGAGTGTACACCGCATCGCCCATATAACATGCTGTCAAAAAACGTCAAAGAAAAAACATGGCGTCTCAAAATGGCGTCATGAAGTCCCCAATGGTTCGCGTGTGTAATGACGTTTTACTTTGGCTTGATTTAGCGAAAGCTCTATTGTCAAAAGTGCTTCATCGAATGACAAGTACTTTTTGTTTGGTTGTGTAAGTTAAGAAAGTCAAACATATTACGTTTGGTGACGCTTAAAAATATAATTATGCATAAAATATTTAAAAGTTTTTTTTTGCTATATTTACAAAAAATGCCACTAATAATATAAAAAAATCACTTATACTGGTATGAAAGTGGATTTAGATATAAAAAAATATATTTTATGCCATTGTAATGGTTGTGTGAATAAAAGTAATAGTCTCCAATCTGAATATCCGTGAATATTGGCACACATTAATAAATTAACAGCGGTGTGTTTCAAACTCCTAATTGAAATACTTAATTGTTAACCGTTAAAGTGAAAAACTAAACCAGTCAAAATACGTTGCTTTAACTTCACAATTGTCAGTTGACTAAGTTGGTCTTAAGGATATTGACATTTGTGACATTGTGAAATCAATGTCACGAATACCAACATCTCCAAGATTACCGATGTTTTGACATGTCAATTTTTAACTTTAACAGTTAACAGTCAACTATTGCAAATGAGAGCTTGAAGCACACCGCTGTCATGTCACTTCTGTAATCTCCGACAAATGTGGAAACGACAATGGAAATTAGCGATGCTCCATTCGCGTCGGGCTTAATATTCTTCCATTCCCGAGACGGCAACTCGGGAGGGTTCGCGTCTTCTCATAAAATGACTCCTCGTATACGTATTGCGATCCTGACCGATAACGGCGTTAAGTAGCGACAGCGGTCTTCGCGGCCCGCACGGACGTGCCCATTCCACATAATTACCGGTTATTGATGATGCCATCGCGCACCTTCGCCGTATGCCATTCATCTTCAGGATTTGACGGTGGAAAAAAAGCCATAACCCGTACTGAATAATATTTCAACTGTTATCTCGCTTGGGATTTCGAGAGGTGAAATGTAACAAGGCTGCGAAATTTTCGTTGGAGTTAGATTGATAGTTGAGTCGGCAACAATATTATTGCTACTTGAGTATTGTTAAGTGGGAGACAATGAAAACATACTTTTCTGTATGGTTCCAATCGTATTGTACCCTTTCTAAAATACACACATAACGAGACATCCAGTGTCATTTTTCGTTTGATAAAAACCAAAATATAAAGTTTCAAGCTCAACTGGACTGAGGTTGCTTTTCGAACACGTTCCCTTTTGATTATAAAATAACTTGATGATCGTGCTGTGATCACAGTTCTTCAACATCATTATTACTTCCACATAATAGTCTTTTTTTTAGTAGCATTTTGAGGAGTAAACAAGCGCGGGAGCCACCGGATAGTGATCGGTTGACCATCAGTAATCACCGCCGCCTATTTACACTTGCAAATCAATAGGAGTTACTAATATGTTATCAGCGTTTTAGGAATAATAGGGTATCTGACGGGGAGGAGGGGCAAAGTGAGCTACCGAAAATTTTAGAATGGAACATAATATATGATGGACAGAGGAATGGGCCACCGAAACTCTCACTAACAGGACGGAGTGCAACAGCCTTTTCACGTCTGTATTCTGTAAGAGGGTATTTGGTATCTTACCGGTTGGCGCAGGGCCATTTAAGCGCTGCAGCCAAGTTGACCACACTATGGACCTATCATAATATAGAGTTTTAAGCACCATATGTAATGACTATAGATTGTATCTCGACTATAAACTACGTTTGTTAGATTTCGTATTCATCGCTACAGTAGCGAATCTATGGTTCACAATTTATATGTGTAGTTCTATTTCCATTCCGGACAGCATGTTTATGAATTCTTCTATCTTTGCAGGTAAATCAAAGGGGCACCGAGACCAAAGGCGTGAGTCGATCGAAATACGATCGAAAACTAATATTTATTCGAGCGCCCGCAGCTTGGCAACAATAAATTTGAGAAATTTAATTAACAAGCGCGCAAAGCGGACGGCGCGGTTCCGCAGCACGCGGCCATGCACCGAGCGGCGTGCCGGTGAAAGCAACTCATAATTTTATTAACTCTTCGCACTAGGTTTACCATTTTTCAAAATTTAAATGGATATTCCCTTGTCGTTTTGAAGATATATATAAGACTTAACAGGAGACATTTTTATTATCATTGTTCTGTAACTCGCTATCTCATTTTTAGGTTAATCAATACTATTGATATCTTGTTTAATTTAAATTTTGTAATAATATGTATTAAATAATATAAATTAAAATATAATGATAGAATATAAATTCAAAATAATCATACGAAAAATCTATTGACACTTTTTTCGAGTCACACTTACGTAAACTTGATAGATTCAGAAAGTTTTTAGAATACAAATATTTTTATTAATTTCACATTGTATGTTGATACGTAAACCATTCAAATACTCTCATAAATGCTCACCGTCTGTTTGAGTAACGAGAAACGACGTTACTCAAATTCGACCTAAGCCACGACGGAATGAGTTTATTACCCATCTAAAGACTAATAACTTTTTATGAAATCAGTAATATTATTTCTCTATATTTAAAAAAAATGTCAAATAATGGACTCAGTTTAATCATTTTAGAAATGCTTACGATTATCTATCTATGTATGAGTACATTGTATGGATATTTGTCATATGCCGACGGCTGGACGAATATTAATCAAATTTTGCATAGGGGTAGATTATGTTCTCAAATAAAATTCAAGATTAATATAATAAGATTATATTATATTAAACTGTATTGTATTATATTATAATACATTGTATTGTATTATATTATATTACATTACATTATATAATAAGACTACCTTCTATATAAAAAATGTGTAAATGCCATTAAATGTGGTATTTATAAATTTCGTTGTCGTTTCGATGTCCGTTTAAGTATAGGCAGTAATATTACTACCATTAATGCCGAAGGGAGCACCAAGGTCGTTATCGAGATCTGCATTAGAATGGACAGCGGGACGGGGACCGGGCCCGGCAGTGGGACCAGAATTGACATCGGGAACAGGACCCTGATAGCTATACCATGATAGCTATATCAAAAAAATCAACCAACACAGAACATGAAAGAATTCATGCTATGTCCACGGGAGCGAAACCGGGAGCACATTTGTATAATAAAAAATTGCTAAAATAAAATTTACACCCAGCGAAGCGGGCTGGTGACCGCTAGTTGTGTACAATTTAAAAACAGAAATAGCTTCTAAATATTAATATAATATCAATTGAAAAGAAAATTATTATTTTCGATGAAACTGCAAAAAATGAACAGAAAACGTTTTTTACGCCTCAATTTTAAGGTGTTATTTTTACTGGCAACTGTCCGTGATTACATTCGATTCTGGTCACAGTACAGTTTTCGTACCGCCTTGAGTATTTACGTCCGTTCGTGTACGTGTTCCTGTAATCGAACCAAAGCTCCGTATTAAAAAACTCTACTACTAAGTCGTGTGATGTTTTCTGTTTATCTCTATGTTTTTTGTTAAATATTTTTTATTCCTATCATTTAAAGCACTATAAATATTCTACTAATTTGGAAGGTGCATCAAGATCTTCGCATCGTTATTATTCTAATTATGGGATTACTTAAAAGCATTACGAACAGCGTTTCTTATCTATGCATTTCTTATGACCAAATTGCATGTTTCTAATGTAATTGCATATTTGTGCTTTTGCATTTTTATCTAACGATAACGTATATAACATATCCCATTGGCATTACAAAATTACGGTCATCCTAGTATGGACTCGTTTATATTGTATGAAATAATTGACTCGCGAGGCAAATAACTATCGTCACATCAAAAAGGGATAAGCAGTCGACGTTATACGCGAAGGGGACAATTTTCAAAACAACTTTAAAAATTATTTCACCAACTATCTTAATTAATAAGACCTATTCACATGAGATTAGCCTACAGATTCTGGTAGTAATCTCATCAGGATTGTTTGTCCGTCCGTCCGTCCGTTCGAAATACGGAACCGTCCCGGCGACTGGTCGGACACCGAGCCGCCTCCCACTTCTGCCTACGTCTGCCTTCTTCTAGATAGAGTCATTACTCATATCGCCGATACACATCGACGTTATCCATCCGGAGAATTTTTTTTTGCTAACACGCGTTATCTACTACGTACAATTTTTTATAAGAGTTCTTAATAGGCTGTTCGAATATTTAGGAGTTATTTGCCTCGTGACATTCGTATATGAATCCGGTTAATTGGATGTCAATGTTTATTCGCGTTTGTATATCGTCGATGAACGGCGATGGGTCAGCGGTTGAGAGCGTCGCCTCGAAACTGCAGGGCACTGGATTCGATAATAAACAGGGACAGATTGACTAGTAGAGTTCAACTTCGCTCCGCGGATCGCACGGCACGTCAAGCCTTCGGTTCGGGATTTCGTCCTCCCCTTTGTGACGACGGTCGTTAGCTACCCCTAAGCGGGCGTGTTGCAGAGCCTGAGGTTCGAACCCTCGACCCGAAATAAAAGTTTGTGGGAAGGAATGGCACAACAGTCGAGTTAACTCGATTCGGGATAATTAATTAAAACCTCACGTAATAGGTGCAGTAAATTATAAAAAATTCAGTGAAACAATGCATTCTCTACCTACAACTTTGTCGCTTTCATCGTATAACTCTGTAACAACATCAACTTTCTACTTTCAGCTAGGAAATAATTGTGAGTTCTACGACCGTTGTCATTAGCGAACGCATTACGAGAGATACCTGTACCGAAGCCTAGTGTTAATCACATAACGCGTGTAACAATCGCAAATCTATAATTTCCTATACACGATAAAATCTGATATCTCAATGATACTTGAAGTACGCCAGCTCCGTGTACCGCACCTACAATATTATCGATGAACAGATTTTTGGGTAAAATACCGAACGAACCATGGTGTATATATTAAATATGGCATTTCGAAATGATTTCGTTTAATGACCGCCATAAAATCGCGGTGACGCGACGCGACTTATTTTATAGATACACATGCTTGTCATAAATTAAAGACATTAGACCCCCCACGGAAAAAAAATGCCAGATGTCATGATATTTATTGCAAAGTTCTTAAAAAATTCCTTCTTTACGGAAGTTTTTTTTTGAGGTCGTGCGTCCACTACGTCATCATAATTATGATCCTCACTTCTGTTATTTCTTACGGCAATAATATATTTACCTCTAATGATATTGAATTCTCTACGTGATATATTAATATTCACATTTTTTTGCTTTCCCGTAAAGAAAATTGTAAATCGTAAAATAAGCGAAGTTATTCAGTCCAATTGTCGAATATCGAGATTTCATCAGATGACGACGTTTTCAATGTAATAAGAAGCTTTTCTTTCAACGTTTCTAATTTTCAACGGGACGTATCTATCCTTCTCTCTCTCTCTCTCTATCTGTGTGTGTTGTGTGTGTGTGTGTGTGTGTGTGTGTGTGTGTTTGTGTTTGAATTTTTTAAGAATCATTTCTAAAAAATATATATTTATTCTAAAAAGCTGTGACGAAATTGCAAGTCTTATTCAAATCGATCAAGTTGATTAAAGGATATCCTAATAAAAGAGAATAATATTTTTTCAAAATAACGTGGCAAAATTCACGCGAATCGGAAACTATTTTTTCAAATGAAAATCAAATAGACTGATTGATTATTTAACTTTATAAAATCTTTATGTTTCACTAAATTTTCGCATTATTTTTTTTAAGTACCTAATTTACATGCCGCCTACTAAACAAAGCTTTAAAACAAGGTCCGTCTGATACGAAATAACCCATACTGGTTCTAATATATTGTACAAAAAAAAAAGAAGTGAATTTAACGCGATGCGTCAACTGCCGATCCCCGTAAGCGTTTTCGCAGGCGTCGATTAATCGTGTCGGCCTCTGTGAACTTTGACCTTATCATCATGAGCGCCGCGAAGAATATTGTATAAATATGTCTTTCTGAGATCCCTGAGGATTAAGTACGAAGTATGATCTTGATTGACAACATTTTGTATATTATACCATTCAAATAATTCTTTGTCTTTAAATAAACAATTTAATAATTATTTTATTAACTACTTTGCCTAATAATCTATGTAAAACTCTTCGTTATGTAAACTATTCGTTATTCGATATGTTGCGAATAAATGTAAAAATGAGTTCACTTATATAGAATTTCTATATATATAGAGATTCACTGTAATTGTTAAATATCATAACAAATTTTAGACTAAAATCAACTTTAAACAAACCATTCCTTAAATTCGCGCCCAGTTATCACTTTATTCGATATATCGATTAATCGCTAATAATATACGCCTCCATATTATTTCAATATTACGTTCTTTTTACGAGCGATTTTTTTTATTCGATTATTGGTGATTCGAATATGGAGGATCGATTATTTATCGATTCTCCAAAGCAAACCCCTATCATTTAAATCTCAACCAGATTACAACCCGAAATAACATCTGCAGTTTATAAAGAGAACTCGTGCCATTCATTTTCGACTGCTCAAGGACCTTCGAAATTTTAGGGTCTGCGTTTGCTATACGAGCCTTTTGTGTTTCAATGAAAGGGCGAGATTTTTAAATTCGCTCCGGCAATGGGATACGATCAATAGATTAGACTGGATGTCTTCAAATAATAGAAAACGACAAGCAACAAAACGCTTACAGCCTTGGAGGCAGTCTGGTTTTTCTGGTTTTTGTGGGTCAAGTATAGTCATTTCCAAGGTCATGACATTAGCCGTTGAAGGTATCTAGATAATTTTTTTCATTAATTAAACACTGACAATGAAGTGACAACTACTCTAAATACTAATAAACATGTATAAAGTTTTGACCTGTACATAAAATACATTAAAAATTGAACCTGTTATCAGTTTTAAATTTACAGGACGTGAGCTTAATACAACACGTTACTTTTATTTGTTTCATACACATAAATCTACAAATTTATGAATTATCCATTTTAACTGGACATATTTTCAAAACAATAATTGATCACACCATTCTATCAAAATTTTACATACCTTTATTTTTTCCGTTTATCCTAAAATCTTGACAACTGCTTGGGTATTTATATATACTTATGGTAAGTTATAAAATTCGATAGATACTTTTTGCAATCTCAAGACACCTAAAGACATAAATAATCGATTCACTACCTTGTTTCATTATGCCCTGGCAACGATTGCAATTGACATGGAATTCTCCCACGCTAGGCGACAAGCGATCGCGGTCAGTGGTCAATACAAATAATTATTGTATCACCTTGCTCTACTTACGGACACCTGTTCGTTTGTCCGTTGGTCCGACACCCGCTGCGACTACAGTATTCTATTGCCTAGTGATGGACGGCTATCAATAAATTATCGACAATTCAATACTCGTACGATTTAGTAACAAGATATTACCGAAATGTTGATAAGTATTCAGTTGCTCACATTTATTGCACACGAATGCCAGATAAAACTTTTATTCGATTTTTTTGTTGATATTATTTTAAATGCATACAAAATACATTTTAGATATTATATATATCAAACGATATTTGTCATATTGCTTATCAGTTATTTCATAATTCCATTTCCATAGTTTTAGTTCTAATACAGTTATAAGCAATAAAATTAAAGTTTTTTTTTTCAGAAAAGTTTTTTCTGTTAGGGAAAACATATTTTGATTGATGAATCATTTAATCGTTGGAATATACTCTCAATTAATTTTATTATAGTATTTACATCGAAAATTTCTTCGATATTCTTTAGAATATTTTTTGCTTATTAAAGTTTTGTGTTTTAAATTTTATGAGTTGCAAAAATCCCGCACATTTGAATACACAATAAATGCTTATTTATATAAAGCGAATTCCTAATAGAAATTTTAGGGTGAAAATTTCAAATTCTTGCACTTTAAATAATATCGATATTCCGTCGTCACGTCACTAAACTAATTCCCACAGACGCCTGTGTACTGTCGAACTATTCCGGTCGTAGATAGTTTTGTTGCTCGTTACTGTGTCATTTCTATTTATGCCTCTACGACAATAGAATACGCCAAGTTTCAGAGAAATTGACTATATAGACTATAAAAACCTCACAAAGCCACAGAATGAATTGTTCCCCTTTTTTACTGCTTGTATCGCTTTAGCATGATCTGCTTTTTTTTACCCAACTGTCAAGAAGGGTAATTTTAATACAACCCAGAGGTAAGTAGGTAATGTTGAATGAAGTTACACAGATTTGTTCTGGCCTGTTATATCCTTTAGACATTACAGCTCGTTCGTCAAAGATGTATAGTGTTTGTGCCAGGTTTTGATTAACGCACTATATAGGCAATCGCTTCCGCAATGTCTTTACTTCAAATCGAAGGTTTTTGACGTCGGTTCTTCATGGTGAGCCTGTTCAGGCTTTATACAACCTCGTCACCGATGCCATAAAACGACGAAAATGGTTTAACCCAGCTATTTCAAGAACGTGTTGAACAATTCTCCATGATCAAGATTTTAACCTTGTATTTTCTTATTCAACGGCAACCCGCTGATGCTGTTCATCATTTTGTAGACTTTTGATGTATTTTGTGCCTTAATACGTGATAAATAATGATAAGAATCTTTGTCCATGCTTATTGACATTCTAACGGTGATTTTTAATACTATTGTTGTTTATCTATACCTATGATGTTTCATGGGCTCTAATACCGGTACGATATTCATGAACACATACGCACTTTGTTAATTCCACGTATTACACAACTGTATAAAGGAAAATCCTGATATTAAAAAAATCGTTAAAGGGTAAAGGGTATTGGTAATTCGTAGTCTGTCACGATTTGTCCAAATTCGCGATGTGTCTGAACACAAAAAGCAA